>JACXGM010001921.1:30508-50759 GCA_016801145.1 Umbra pygmaea | reverse complement strand
CTACAGTTTAAATAACAATTATATACAGTAATGTACTGTCATTTAATGAGTTATGACTGTAATATGTCCTCCGTATTTTTACGGTTTATTGCATGTAATTTAGCAAAACAGTTTTTTACTGTAATTTGACGGAATCCGTCTGGAAACCCTGCTGCCAGAGATTTACCGTTTTTTTACAGTTTTTTTTTTTACAGTGTACCTATTCATTTACATCAGTTCCCACCTCTAATTGTTGTGCTGCAAGTACACGCACACTCCATTTGACCCCTTAAACTGCACAGAGTTTCTGCATTGAGGCAAGGCCATTATCCAACGCATTCTCACGGGGATACTGTACGTGCGTAACTGTACTTAATGGACATTTTGCCGCATTACATATTGTACACAGACTGACGATATGGACATTCAAATGTGAGCTTTTGAAAATGGACATTTGTTGAATTTGAAGCATTAGATGAAATCAAAAGCTATTTTATTCAAACACATCTACATGACTCTGCCACGTCCTTGCTGACGTTGCAGCCTCATTGGGACATGGTGGCCATCCACCAACCATCCACTACTCCATCCATCTGGACCATCCCGGGTTGCATGGCACTCATCAGTAATCAAGCTGTTTGAAAATTAGTCTTTATGTATTTCTGGGCAATCTGCAACCGTTTCTGCTTGTGAGCATTGGTTAGGGGTGGCCGAATAGTAGGTTTATGCACAACTGCAAGCCTCTGGAGGATCCTACACCTTAAGGTTTGCGGGACTCCCGAGGCACCAGCAGCTTCAGATACCTGTTTGCTGCTTTGTAATGGCATTTTAGCAGCTGCTCTCTTAATCCAATGAATTTGTCTGGCAGTAACGTTCCTTATTTTGCTGTCTGTGCTCTGAATCAGCCACAAATCTCTTCACATTATAAAAGGCATTGCACTATTTGACACTTTTTTAAAGAAGAGACATCCTTTTTCTTTCCCATAATGTTTGAAACCTTTGCCCTGCTTAATAATGTGAAACATCCTGCTTAAGTAGTTTTCCTTTATTGGGCTCACCTGGCAAACTAATTATCACAGGTGCCTGAGATTGAGTTCAGTGATGCAAAGAGCACAGAGACACAATACCATCCATGAGTTTGATTGAAAAACTAAATATTAAATGTTTATGACACTTACAGTAATTCCATTATGCGTAATAATTTGGAACGCAGTGTAAATGTGTTGGTTCAGTTGTCATCAACCTGTTGTACTTAAACCAATGTGGCACAGTATTATCACAGCTTTTCCACTTTCAGTTTTGAGGTAACAACTCCTCAACATACTGGGAGTGCCAAAACCAGCACTTATCACTTCATCTCCAGACGGCAGCATGAAAAAATGACATTTATCACCACTTAAAGTCATTCTGGAGCCGGTAGCTGTTTTCAATATTGGTCAGGTGCATGACGCCATAAAGAGAGAGAGACCAGAGCGAGAGAGACCAGAGAGAGAGAGATGAGAAGTAAGGGTTGGTTCTTAACATTGCCCATCTCTCAGCCCATCTCTACCTAGCACTCAAAGTAAATGTGGGACACTGGATAAGGAGGGCACACTGGGTAATGGGGGGAACTGCCCCCTGTATGGGCAATCAGAGCCATGTGTATTCTAAAGGTATAAATACACACTTTCAAACACACACACCAACAGACACAAACACTGTAACAAACACACACACAGCACCTGGCTTGATCCCAAAGGCCTGACACAGCAGTATATACACCTGCAGTGTTCCCTCAGCACTCACAGTGTTGGCATTGAATCTAAACCGACCTTTAAATTACCACCTGGCTTTTTAAAGGCTGCCTGCGGAGCGATACAGCCTCCTAATTTCCTCACAGTCAGCTGATTAATGACAGGAATATGTTAATTAGGATGCAATTTCACACACATGCCCTGGTACAAACACTGAAAACCCCTTCAGAGAGGAGTGTGTGGGATCCAGGTGTATGTGTTTGAGTCCCAACAATGTTAGTTTGGAAGTGCTCCAATAAGAACACTGCAGGGCAGCCCTAAATCACATTAAATACGTTCTGAGGGAACTATTTTGTAAAACCGAAATATGTCAAATATGAACGTATGAGAGGATAAATTACGTTTGTAGGGAACTAAATTGAACACTCGAATAACGTTAAATATGAACACATCAAGATCATGACGTAGAATGTAAATAGCATAGTTTTTGCTAGGGCGGAGGTCGGGGATGGTGGATGGGCGTATAAATCTGCGACTTGCATGCCAGTGTTCGCGAGTTCAAATCCAGACCGGCACTTTGTGTGTGTTTTGTTCTACAGTGCTTGTGTCATGCAGACAGGCGATTGTCGGTTTTTGTAATGTTAACCTAACCTTAATTCTAACCTCAACCTCAGTAACTTCATATCTAACCTTAACCATTAGTAACCTCATGCCTAACCTTAACCGTTAGTATCCTCCTACCTAACCTTAACTGTGAATGTTGCAATATAATTTTGAACGCTATGGAATGTATGGAATGTTCTCGCATAAATCCGCTAAACGAAATGCACCAGAGCAACGTAATTGAAGTACAAATATAGCCTAATAACAAAACGTGCAGTTCAAACGTAAAAAAACCTAATTATGTTGGAATATAACGTAATTTAAGTTTTCAAAATAGTTTCCTGAGAACCTAATTTGGGAGAAATTCTGAAATTTACGGTTGCTTCAGGGGTTAGATATAGTGTACACCTTACAGCTGACAGTTAAAATTAGGGTAACGTTTTTATCATATGTTATGTTTAGGCATAAATGTTTGGTTATTTGGGTCTCTGCTTGTTGTCGTGGGCTAAGTCGCTGCTTTGCAGGACAGATAGAGTACATTACAGTGGACACTAGTTATCACCAAATACAAGATCATTAGAATCATCTAAATCCAACGTATGGCATAGACTCAATGTGTGCTGGTTTATAGGCATCTTAGTGAGCACTTTAAATCATAAACGTATTGGTCCAAAGTTTGGTGTAGCGGTCTAAGCTCCTGAATCTGGATCACACATTCTCCCTGGTGATGGGGTTTTATGTCCCTTTATCCCTGTTTCCCTTTACCTATTTATCTCCCTAGCCTCCGCTTCCTACTATCCTGTCATTGAAAATAATAAAAATGCCCCCGTACAAAAAAATATATCTTTAAAACAATGTTTCTGAAGTTACCTTGATGCTTCCTTGTGGAACTGGAGTTATACAGTATATGCAAATGTACCAACCATTAAATGTCTAAAATGTAGTGGCTGGTACATTTCTGTTGAACCTAAACCACTGTAACCCTAGCTTTCAAACATTTTGGGCTTTTAGCTATTGTTATGCCTGAAATAAAAGGCATGCCTTTCATGAACACGTAAGTCTTTTATGTTCCCCTCTATGACTAAAATGTGTAGTTCATGTTAAAAGGGGCTTTAGTAATATCATATTCAAAGCTATTCAAAGCTTATTCTCTACACTGAATTATCAGTGGGTAGAGGTCATCTGTGAAGAGCAGGTATTTAACCTCTTAATTGTAGAGGCTATTCAGGTTAACAACAGGGGCTGTGCATTTCTTCAGAATAGTGGCCAATTCATTGATGTAAATATTGAAGTGCAAAGGGCTGAGGTTGCCCCTGGTTAAATAATTATGTTATTTTCTTGCCACTTTTGATTATGCACAGGTTGCCATTACATTTACATTTTACTGTGGGTTTTTTGGTTGGGACTAAAAACTATAGTTGGTCTCCTAGCAATTTCGGGCAGTGTGAGTACTGCGGACACTGTGGGTGTGTGAGCGATTTCATTGGCTCTTCACTGTTACTAAAGTTGATGAATTTACCCTAGTAATACTCGGGCAATGTATACCATAAAAAGTTACATTCATTATGCATTCTTTACACACATCCATTTGGTATGTTTATAAACCACAATATGGAATTGGTTATTACCAATGCATTCTTCCTTCATCTGCTTTTACTGTTCCATGGATTGATGAATGAAATCACAACCTATTAATCTAGCCTCTTCGTCCCCAATGTTGATTGTGTTTATTGCACACGAGCATCCTCAGACACGATGTGGCAGGCTAACCACAGGACTGGATCTGGAGTTTGTGCCGCGATTTCATTGACTCTCACGGGTACCAAGCCGAGGTTGAGTTTATCAGTGACCACCACCATATGAGTTTAGCAACAAAATGCATAGTACAGTTACAGTCAAAGGTTCACAAGTTCATTTGTGTTTATCAACCACAAAATGGAATAGCTTAATGCCCATATGTACTTCATCGGTCTGCTTTAAATAATCAGTAGATTCATTAATAAAACTCCATGCTATGAATTTAGATTATTCAATTTAATAATATGTTATTTTGAATCAAAACATGATTACTGGTTCATGATCTCTGAAGGAGGAATTTTAAATAGGCCAACATTTTATTTTTGTTTTTTAAACACTAACTTAATATGCCTGGGATTGTGAAACTGTAATGTCTTCGCTTTTATTTATTTTTTACATCTGACCCTTTCTCTCTGTAACGACTTCAATGTAGTGTTCATGTGTTCATTGTAAGTAATTATTATTACAGAATTGTAATTTACAGAGTAAGAATCAACACATTTGGTATATAGTTTAGGATGGCACCCTACAATAAAAAGTGTTTGTTACACAATTAAATAATCTTCTTTGTTTTTCTGTTTCCACTTTTTGTGAGGTGTCATCCTTAACTATAAATAAACGTAGGCCTATGCCTAGATTCTTTCTCCTCTGTAGACCGCTATCATATGACATTACATACAATGAATTGCTTACGCTTAGAAAACATGAGAGGAATTTATCGATTAAATTGATTATTCAGGCAGTGTAACAACTACCGTCATTTTAGCTTTGCAAGATGCAGGTAATTAACACATTCCTTCCTCCATCATAAATTCCGAATCCGCAATTTTCATGGCTATAATTACAGTAATCTAATGATAAAATACAGAAATCATTATGGAGATGAAGTCTACAATCCAGGACACAAGTGTGTGCAATGAGCCCACATGTGTGCAAAAAGCATGTGCAATGAGCCAACATCAAAAACAGTAGGAAATCAAGATCCATCTGATGTGATTTTATTCTTCAATTTACAGAATAATAAGTGTACACTGTGGAAAAATGTATGGATTTTACATTGTGTTTAAAGGAACGTTTGACAGTAAATTTGCTTTTGTTAATATACTATTTACAAACGTTACCATAGATTATTTACATAATATACAATAATGTGACCTGAATTGGATCCAAGATTAAGCGAGAGTAGATTTCGCCCGCTTCGGTATCAGTCTGCACTTGAAATACCACAAGGTCCAGAATTCAATGCAAACTTAGTGCCCGTCCCCTAACAAGTCGCTTTGGTGACGTCAAATGTAGCCTAAATCCTGTGGCCTACTAGCTAGCTATTCACAATAATTAGAAACATTTACAACGGCTCACAATATCTTACGAGAGCTATATGCCTATCTTTCTTCAGTTGGTACAGATTGAAACATAATCTGTCACAGATATCAACACCTGTGACAAATCCAGCTCGAGGGCTACTCCCCAGTCGAGTGACTTTGTCTAGAGCTAGCTAGTTAGCTAGCTATTTAGTTACTGTATTTTGACCAGTAAATCAGTCAACCACGAATGCCATTCTTCCCTTGTGGTTACATGCATTTCCATGTAATTCGATTTCAGAAACATAATTCCTATCGACCCATTGGGAAAACACAGACCATGGGAGATTCCAAGTCAATTTCAAATCACGTAGCACAGCGTTCATGGTTCAACTGGTCGAGACTGTTTTCCCAAGATGGCGCCTGCCTGTATATGCAAACAGTACTGTCTATATAAACTATATTTTTAGTAAACTGTCTGTACACTTACAAAGTTCTCAATGCTTCGGTTTGCATGTAGGGACCCTCATTATGCTACCGTGGAAGTGTGGTGCTATTTTGAGACTTGTTAGTAGGATGAAATAGCAATTTCTTTTTACTTCATTCATGCCCCGACTACTAGCGTTAGCTTGTTAGTGGTTTGAGCTAAAACAGGGCATATTCAATTATGTCTTCCAGTGAAGTCCACACTAGTTGATTGTCGAAGTCATACAATCCAATATTCCAAAACATATTTTTCCACAAAAAAAATGATTTGCCGTGGTTGTACATAGACTACTGTATAGCATCATTGATTGGCTGTAACCTGACACTACTTCACAGCTCCGAAGAGTTCAAGAGTTACCCTACAGTCACACGAGCGACAAAAGTCAGCGACAAGCTACCATTCATTTTCAACGCAAGTGGCCGTTTCCCAGCTCGCGAGCGCTGTCGCGAGCAAGGCGGGGCAAAGATAGAAAAGAAGTCTATTTTATGCAAATGCTGAGCGAAGCGACAAAGCGAATGCCAATTGGAGTTAAGGCAGCGTGACGTATACGTTGGTTGCTCGAGTCGAACAAAACAATTCAAGATGGCGGAAACGCTTCAGGACATCGTATTTCTGTATATATCTGATATATTTGGCATTTTATCTCATATATTTTGTTACTTGTATTGAGAAATACATACTTTTAAATAAAAATACATTGTTTTTGTGACTTGACAATATCTCTGAAGTAACTTTTAAGACCTCTCCCAGATACTAGGCAACGTCATGCTAGTATCAATACAGAAACGCCCACCAAGTGAGTGGTGTCGCTTGTCTTTTGTCGCTCGTGTGACTGTAGGGTTATCGCGCATGCGCATAGGTAACTAAGCAACAGCTGACAAAGTACTGTAGTGGTGTCAGGTTACCTGGGCGAATAGTTGCTGTCATTGTATGGACATAACCACAGCAATTGTTTTGTGGAAAAATACGTTTTGGAATATAAGATTGTATGACTTCGACAGTTGACTAAAAACTGTATGGTGCTGTGGATATGAGCATCTGCTAAATTATTTAAATATAAACTCTTTCAAGGGAGCCAGGGTTAGTTTATTCTATATACATACTAGCATTATGTCATTTATTTTGATCCAGGTTCTACTGTCTGTAGGCCATCTGTAATGTGTCACTTGAATGTGGAGAGAAATGATAAAGCAATTGTGAGTGAAAAAGTATTTTTTTTGGAGGAAAGAACTTAAACAATCGGACGCACATAATTCACCACTGGTTACATACTGTACATAGATAATGAACAACACTTTCATGTGGGTCTGGGAGGCTTTTTTGCTCCCCTAACCTTAACCAGTCTAAGTGAGCACAGTTGTACCAAATAGCACACTGCTCACCCTTCTCCACCTCTTCACCATTTTGTGGCAGCCACTCTCCACCACATCGTAACACCAAATTGCTCCACCAGTCAGAATAACCAGAACATCTGCAAACACTATACAATTGATTTATGTGTCCAGTAGGGACATTGTTCTGATATTTGTAGTACCAGTAAGGCTCTGGATCTCTCCCTTCCTCTCTCCCTGGAAAAGATCTAAACAAATTTGACAGTTAATTTTACTGCAATTAGTGTAAATTGGGTGTACATTATAATTTAAGAAGGCGCCAAAGTCACCAGCTGGGTTCTCCATCTTGCTGCAACACATCCACTGTTCTCTCTCATCGCTGACTTCTCTATCTCAAAACACTTCCTCTGTCCTCTCTATCTCTCAACACTTCCTCTCTCCTCTCTATCTCTCAACACTTCCTCTCTCCTCTCTATCTCTCAACACTTCCTCTCTCCTCTCTATCTCTCAAAACTTCCTCTCTCCTCTCTATCTCTCAAAACTTGCTGTCCTCTTTATCTCTAAATACTTCCTCTGTCATCTCTATCTCTCAACATGTCCACTTCCTCTCTATCTCTAATCACTTCATATGTCCTCTCTATCTCTAAACACTTCCTCTGTCGCCTCTATCTCTCAACATGTCCACTTCCTCTCTATCTCTAATCACTTCCTATGTCCTTTCTATCTCTAATCACTTCCTATGTCCTCTCTATCTCTAAACACTTCCTCTGTCCTCTCTATCTCTAAACATTTCCTCTGTTGTCTCTATCTCTCAACATGTCCACTTCCTCTCTATCTCTAATTACTTCATATGTCCTCTCTATCTCTAAACACTTACTCTGTCATATCTATCTCTAAACACTTCCTCTTTCAACATTTCCTATGTACTCTATTTCTCTGATCACTTTCTCTGTCCTCTCTATCTCTGAACAATTCCTCTGTCCTTTCTATCTCTAAATGTGTCCTCTGTCCTCTCTATCTCTAAACACTTCCTCTGTCCTCTATCTCTAAACACTTCCCCTGTCCACCTTCTCTTTGCTTTCTCTTTGCCAGGCTCCTGTCTCTCTCTCTCTCTCTCTCTTGCTCTCTCTCCCTGTCTGTCTCAATCCTCTTCAAAACACCAGTTTTAGCCGGCAGTACATCTTGGAGATAAGTTTGGCTAGCTGAAGCACACCATGTTCTGTCATGCTCTGCTTCGCACATTCACTCTCATATACAATGTCCCTCTTTTTCTCTCACACTCTCTCTCCCTCTCTTCCCGTGCTTTTACCCATCTTTCTCACACGTAAACACACAGATACACAATCTCTCAACCACAATTAATTCTCCTCCACATCCAGCGTGTTTTTCTGTAGTTCCTTCCTGGCGCATGAATGAGTAGGACAGTTCCAATGTGGTTTCATCTGTACTGAAGTCTTTTCCATAGGGATTGGTCTAAAAGTCATCAGGCTTGGATCATGCAGGGAAACTAATCAGGGCAATTTCATTCCTTATCTCTTGGACTCTCCTTCCTCAGAGGAAATGTAATCACACATAATCAACCTAATCTCCAAATGAAACGCGTCCCCATGCCGAAATTTCTGCAACAGAATTACTCCATTGATTGACATTACCTACGTCGCCCCCTGGCATAAACATGTGATTTCACAACCATCTGGTGCCATAACTTTGCCTGTCAGTCAAACTTGCAAAAAGAGTAAACAAAATGGGTTAAGCCTAGGGATTTGTGCCAGGAATATTTGTCACAAATTCCTTTTGGTGATGGGTGTTAGGAAACACTCGCCTTGACTGACTGACTACTGCCAGGCTCAATGAGTTTAGTTCACTATGTCACTGAGTAGGATCAGAGGAAACAGAAAAAAATGTTTGTCATCTGATGTAGAAGAGGAAGGGAGCTAAACTGAGGGAGAGGTGATAAACAAGATGGAAGAAGTAGAAAAGCAGGAGAGTTGAGAAAGTGGAGGTTAGGGCACAATATTGACTCTGTCTTCAGACTACTAGCATAATATGTGTTTTAAGGGGAGAGAGGAGGGACAGAGGCCCAATGTAGCGGGAAATAGAGAGGGGAGTAGAAAATACTGGGATGAATCAGGCGTCACCTGTCAAGGCCAGACTAGCGAGGCGAGGGATTGAAGATGCACGCATAAATGATTACCCACCCTAACATGGCTAGGTGGACATGGATTACCCAGACCAATGATTACCCAGACCACACTAACACAGCTAGGTGGACATAGATTTCTGATTCTGAGGGAGAGGCTTTGAAAAATGCTTTTCCTTTCTTTACCATTAACACTGGTAACCATACCAGACTGTTTCAATAATTTGCAGGACAGTCAGCGACATGATAGTCAGTGGTTCGAGCCTGACTATGGGTTTTCAGACTTTCCCCGGACCTCCTGCATGAGGCAGCGCAAAATTAATAGCGCTGCCCGGGATTTGGGTTAGATAAATCAGATTATCTACCCTGCCACGTCACTCTCCAGCAAAGTACTGTATAGTTGTTGACGGTAATCATCCTGGTCAGGATCTGACCAAAGGCTTCTGTGTTGGATGAACAGTGCGAAAACTGTCAAACTTTCATTTAAAAGCATAATTAGGATGGAAACGCAACTTTTAAGAGTTTCCATATTTTTTGGTCATTTTAAAACACAAAGAAGGCTCAACACAACATTAAACTTTGCTTGAGTTTACTAAAAAGAAAGGTTTTGTACAACTCAACTTAGTAGTTTGTGTTTCTGCTTGCTCCCATTTTGCTAGTCAGAAATTGTTGTTTGCCCCTGTTGCAAAGTAACAGGGAGGAGAGTAAACATGGAACGCTCCCAAAGCTTAGTTCCATACAAATGCACGGATAATTAGTTGTTTTGTCATTAGTGAAAAACAATATTGACCTTGTAGTTGAAAAAGGAGCCTCATGAAATAATACTAAAATCAAAAAAGTCACGTGAGTTCTCGCGTGGGTAGTTGTTGTGGGTGTTATAAAGATTCACATGAGAGTTTACGTCAGCTAAGATTAGATTATTTAGACATATATTGAATGAAACCCCTTGTTATTATTTGAATAGATGTTGCCATGAGCTAAGTGGTTAAGTTATATTGCTTTTCATTGGAAATACAACTTCATGACATTTCCTCCTATGGAGTCGGTTCATTCGCATTCGAAGATCAACACTTTTTGACTGGCAAAATGGCAGCCAGCAGAAACACAAACTGCCAAGGTGAGTTGTACAAAACCTTTCATTTTAGTAAACTCTGTGTACACAAACAGTGTTCTCAATGCTCGATTTCATGTGTACAGCTCCTGGTGATACTTCGAGCAAAGTTTAATATTGTGTCGAGCCTTCTTAGTGTTTTAAAATAGAGATTTTGATGCTATCATATTAGTGGCCCTAAAGCACTCCTGTTCAATAGGCGATTTGACCAAAAATAAGGTAAATCTTAAAAGTGGCATTTCCTAATTATGCTTTTAAACAAAAGTTTGACTTGGGTACATTCAAAAAAAGACCGTAGGTTGCATTTTGGCAAGAGTTACGCTTTAAGTGATGGCTCTGTAAAAACCACTCCTCTCAGTCAGCTCTGGTGACCATAACAGGACAGTCCATCCAGTCCTATACTGGCAGTAGTCTGACATTATCCTCCTGACAATTGTCCAATCAGGATGATGTCACCCTGAGATGCTCCAAAGTCCTTAGCTGTTGTGTTTGGGTCTGTTGACCTTACCCATTGACATACAAAGCCTGCTAACACCATGGTTCAAAATGGAACATAAAAGAAGTGCGCACAAAGTCAAGTCAGGAGAGAAAGTTAGCCTAAAACAGTTGACTTATAAACATAGACTGGTGCTTCTTGGAAATACTGTAAGCTACATGGAGGCAAGTCAACCCAATCCACACTTGCTATAGCCTTAATTTGAAATTCCATTTGGGGGGATTGTTAATTGTTTCTTTAGTGTGTGATGTAACATGAGTGTTTATTTAGTGTCTGTGTATATTCTGTAGGTCAGGATCATAAAAGGGTCAGGGAGTGGGTGACAGATAAATTGTATAGATTTACAGTATATCTGTGCCACTTTCACTGCGATAGCCGCTTCCGTCCCACCCGAAACGGGAAGTGGCACTTTATTGGATTTTTTCCATGATGCCTGCCAATCACCATGGATAGCAATACCACTATACAGCGATCATGACAAGGTAAAATACCACCCCACATAGGCCATTTGATCTGACACATCCCATCCTTCAGACGTGTGCAGTCAAATAAATTCCCAGCTGAAAATACTGCATTCAAACTAGAAATTAATTGAGGGGAAGTGATGTTCAAAGCCCGTGAGATTGAGATCTCAGGACCCACTGTTGTGTCCTTACTGCAACTGATTGTTTCAAGAAAACGTCTAATTACACAGCCCATCGTTCCTTCAATACGGCGGAAATTGTCTTTCGCTGGAGTGCTATTATACAGTTAATAGACTTGATATAAGTTTTATTTTAACTGCGTTAGGCACTGTTTGGAGGATTTTAATTCTGAGTGTCTGGCTCTTGGGAGCAGATGTTTTTGTAATGATTTTTATCACGGCTGGTCTCTAATACGCTTTGACATTACCAGATAGAACCATGAGAGGAGAGGGGACCTGGTCTTTGTGTGTCCATGTTGAGGAGGGACATAGAGGTGATTTTCTCTCTCACCCCCCCCTTCCCTCTCTCGATGTCTCTGACCGTCTGCTCAGCTACTAAGGCTGCAGCCTTTGATTCCCTTTATTTTTAGGCTTGAGAGCCTCCTGGTAACCCAGGAATCGACCTCAATGGACAAACAAATACAGAAAGCAAATACAAAGAGGGAAGATAAACACCAGATGGATAGAACAAGACAAGTTAGTCAGTAGAACAATGTTGTGAGTATGAGTAACAGACAGGAAGAAAGAAGTTGACACAAAGAGAATACAAAGAACAAAATACAATGTCCTTCAAAGAAAACCGTCAGATTATGTTCAAACGTTGCAACCTCACCTACAGTAAATCTCAGTTGCTTTCCAGGCTTCATGTCCCTGTCTGCGGGTGTTTGCAGTCGTGCTGACCGCTCGGCAGTGTGGGAATGCCATCGCACACAGTCTGGGACGCCGCCCGCTGGCCTGCTGGGAAAATCCCCCCTCATTCTCTGCAGGGGGTGCAGATTACTCTCTCCATCCCTCCAGCTAGGTCCCTTGCTCTCCAGCCCAAGTACCGAAGCTGTGTGGGAACAGCGTTTCCATGGTGGGACCTCCTGGGGGACAGTGTATGGGTATTAGGGCTCGGAAAGCCTGTTTAATGCTGTGAATGTGTTCGATACATCGGGTGAACATACAGTAATGCTGGAGAACAATGGCGTCCCGTGGAGGATATTCAGCATAGCCACCAATACCGTAGATGAAATATGGCTGAGTTTAAAGGCGGGGAGAGCGGATGAAAAAAGGAGAGCCGGTAGGGAGGGATAGGGGGGTGTTGCTAGGAGTACAAGGGCAGGATGAAATTGATTGGGATGAGTGGAAGGAGAGGTAAATCCTGGAGATTATCTCTTCATCCCCTCTACCTCCGATCTCCCAATAATACACATGCAGAATTACTGTAATGCACATTTAAACAGTGAATTACTGTAAAGCACATTTAAACAGTAAATTACTGTAAAGCACATTTAAACAGTGAATTACTGTAAAGCACATTTTAACAGTGAATTACTGTAATGAACATTTAAACAGTGAATTAATGTAATGCACATTTAAACAGTGAATTACTGTAATGAACATTTAAACAGTGAATTACTGTAATGAACATTTAAACAGGGAATTACTGTAAAGCACATTTAAACAGTGAATTACTGTAATGAACATTTAAACAGTGAATTACTGTAATGAATATTTAAACAGTGAATTAATGTAATGCACATTTAAACAGTGAATTACTGTAATGAACATTTAAACAGTGAATTACTGTAATGCACATTTAAACAGTGAATTACTGTAAAGCACATTTAAACAGTGAATTACTGTAAAGCACATTTAAACAGTGAATTACTGTAAAGCACATTTAAACAGTGAATTACTGTAAAGCACATTTAAACAGTGAATTACTGTAAAGCACATTTAAACAGTGAATTACTGTAATGAACATTTAAACAGTGAATTACTGTAAAGTACATTTAAACAGTGAATTAATGTAAAGTACATTTAAACAGTGAATTACTGTAATTAACATTTAAACAGTGAATTTCTGTAATGAACATTTAAACAGTGAATTACTGTAATGCACATTTAAACAGTGAATTACTGTAAAGCACATTTAAACAGTGAATTACTGTAAAGCACATTTAAACAGTGAATTACTGTAAAGCACATTTAAACAGTGAATTACTGTAATGAACATTTAAACAGTGAATTACTGTAAAGTACATTTAAACAGTGAATTACTGTAATTAACATTTAAACAGTGAATTTCTGTAATGAACATTTAAACAGTGAATTACTGTAATGCACATTTAAACAGTGAATTACTGTAATGAACATTTAAACAGTGAATTACTGTAATGCACATTTAAACAGTGAATTACTGTAATGCACATTTAAACAGTGAATTACTGTAAAGCACATTTAAACAGTGAATTACTGTAAAGCACATTTAAACAGTGAATTACTGTAAAGTACATTTAAACAGTGAATTACTGTAAAGTACATTTAAACAGTGACACCAATGCCTGGTTCAGGGGCATGGGAAATGTGGTGAAACTGATTGTATGTAGCAGCTTGTAACACCAGGGTTGTGGGTTTGACTCCAATGGGGACCAGTATGAAAAATCTTTGTACTCAGACTACTGTAAGTGGCTCTGGACACGAGCATCAGCTAAATTCTTTCAATGTAAATGTACCTTTGAGTGTGTCTTAACCTGCTTGTAACTGGCTGTTACATTCTAAAAGTAAAGTAATTTCCGATGATTGAATCTACATGTGCCACTCCAGAACCTGTTAGTCAGACTCCACGCCCTCTTTTCTGTCTGTCCAGGTATTCTAAGCTAGCCGACCCGGCTGACTGGCTGTCAATCAACACCACCAATGGCCAGATCGTCACCACGGCAACGCTAGACAGAGAGTCCATCTATGTCAAAAACAACATCTACGAAGCAACCTTCCTCGCCGTTGACAATGGTGAGCCTCGGTGTGTGTGTGTGTGTGTGTGTGTGTGTGTGTGTGTGTGTGTGTGTGTGTGTGTGTGTGTGTGTGTGTGTGTGTGTGTGTGTGTAAAGGAAAACAGAGGAAGTGAAAAGGATAGTGGAATTTGGGCCAAAGTTGCTGTATCGGTCTGTTCTCCTACTTCCCTTGCTCCACCACTCCTGTTGCTTTCTCGTCTGTCCATCCTCTGCATTGAGCCTGGCTCATCAGGATTGTTCTGTTACCCAGTCGAAGCTGGAGCTCAAACCAAGCACACACTCAATCACAGCAAACAAACAGCTCTCGTTTCCCCTCACGCGGAGGGCTTTTTCCTCTCCCAAAGTGCCTTATCAGTAACGCGCAGCGCATTGGGGTGCTCATCTGAAGTTGGGATGGCTTTGAAGCATGATTGGCATTGCCTGCGCGCTTGTGTTTGTGTGATGGCATGTGCGTGTTGGCAATGATTGACAATGTCAGAGAGCATGACGTGTAACGGCCTGTGTTGTTCTCTGCAGTTGTGTGGTGGGGGGGTGGATTATACTGCAAACCCATTAGGGCTGACACGCTCCTATCATTCTCAAGCCTCTTCATTCTCTCCTCTCTCCTTGTTCTCCTCCATGAGTCTCCCCTGGCTGATGCACCACCTGTGCTACGACTGAGAAACTTCTGCTCTGTGTGTCCACATATATTTGTGTGCACCAAAAATCCCAACAAGTATAGTTAAAGTGAAAATGTTAGGACATTTAAATGGCCCCTTTGAGGAAAAGGCAAATTTTGTGTTAGGATATATATTGTCGGTTACGTTAAATTTGGGGTTACAAAAAGTATCATACAGTATATAAAGGGGATAATTAAGTTATGTTGTCCCAAAAAAAAGGTATTACAGTAATCTGTGTGTGATCCACAAATATGAGGAGGAACTCTCCTGTGTCTCCTGTGTCACAGGTTTATGTATTAATGGTTAGCTTTAGGCATTATGGCTAGGTTAAGTTAGGGTATTGAGGTTTAGCTTAGAGTTAGGTTTATGTCTAGGGCATAAGGAATATGGATTTCTAAGTTAGGATTAGGTCTGAGGTCAAGGATAGAAATAAAAACATGGGTTTAATGTTTGGGGTTTAAGGCTAGGGTTAGGGGAAGGTTAGGGTTAGGTGTGTAAAATAGGATTTGGAATGGGTATATTATTTTATTATTTTGGGATAAGGATAATAGACACTCTGTGTGTGTGTGTGTGTGTGTGTTTGTGCGTGCGTGTGTGCGTGCGTGCACACATTTGTTGGTGGCAGGCCGTGGGGGCAGGGGTAGTGTCTGCAGTGATAATGTGAGGGATTATGGTAAGAAGCGCTGAGGGTGGTAGGAAGATGAGAGAAGGGGACAGGAATGGAAAGAGGTAGAAGGCAATATTTAGCAGAGGAACACTGGCAAAGAATACTATGTGTAGCTTGTTATCAAGGGCAAGGCTATCGGCTACAAATCACCTACATACTGTTCTTACACGCCCAGATATTTTTGTATTTCCTCTTTAAAGAACAGAGCAGAGGCTGCTGGAAGTCCATTCTTCACGCCTGAAATCTTTTAGCTGACATCAAGAAACAAACTTAATACAAATCCTTTTGAGAAATTTTACACAAACATAATTATTTATTTAGCTGGTTAAAACCCCCATAATTCTCCTATCAGCCTCGGCAAGCTGCTTCCACATGTCCCCTACACATGACTGGGATTATCTCACTAAACCGCAAGACAGGGGAAGACTTCCTGAATGTATGTCTGTGTGCCTCTGCCTGTCTGTGTGCCTCTGCCTGTCTGTCTGCCTCTGTCTGTCTGTGTGCCTCTGCCTGTCTGTCTGCTTCTGTCTGTCTGTGTCCTTGCTTGGGCTGCATTGGTTGTGTCTGACCACTCTTCCTCACAAGTAACGGCTTTGTTTCATTCAAGAAGATAATCCCCCCAGGATTCTACTGACATTTTTTTCTGTGTGAAATTTGCAGTCTGGAATGCTCGATTTTGCTGAGGCAATTCTGACATTTTGCGTGGCGATATGAGATGATTTTGTACCAATTTGTTACAAAAATGCACTGACGAGTTGCCTGTGGCATGGTTGAACCATATTATGCAGTAAATGATCAATGGATTTTTTTTTTGCCAGCCATATGACCGTTTATATTAGTGCCATAGGAATGCAATGATTACACCATCTTCCAATTTATGCTGGAACTGTTTGGTGATTGGTCACATTGGCAAGCCATCGTTTAGGCAATGGTTTTGCTTAGAATGCCTCAGTCATCAAGTAATGGAGGCAGTGGTGGGTAAAAATGAATACAGGGTGTAGTGGAGGCATTTTAGTATGTGTAATTCTTAAGACAGGGCTGGAGGCGACGCAGCAACTGATGATAGAGGCAGTCAAACACGCAGGGCAGGAGGAACTCATTCAGCCATTGTCCCTGTATTGCCAGTCTTTCAAGCCCCATATACATTTGTGTTTAGTGTGGACATGGTTGTCACAGTTGCACTGGACTTGAACAGCAAACCATCCATATGATAGCACCGTGGAAAATGTCAGCCCTCTTTTTCTGTCAGTTTACCAGCCTAATGCTCTTATGGCTGACTGTCAAATGTTATGCTCTTAAACTATATAGATGAACAAGACGTGCAAACATTCCCTGTTTCTTAAAAGATTTGAAGACCCACAATCAATCAATGGTTAGTAGGATTGAATTTGCAGATAAAGTATTTATTTTTAGGGCAGACTCAGGGCAAGTGGTCCAAATGAGATTTGAACCATGTTAACTTCCTATGGATGATGGGTAGCTTTAAGTATAATGGTATTGCACTGTATTTCACTTTGTTTTACATTGTCATGTAATGTTTTTATCCCCCCCCCCCCCCCCCCATTTTCCTTCCTTCCCACTTCCCACTAACCCTGCCTTGTCGACAGCTTGGATAGACCTGTGGGATGACGAGGGGCGGGCACATGGTTCATTCAAACACACGTTGCCCAACCTCCGATTATTTTTGCACCACTCACCTAACACTGAAGCCTTTAGTCAGACCATGTACGGTATGATTACGTTCACCAACTATACTGTCACGATTAAATTAACAGGCGCCCGATTTGAACAAAAGAAGTCACTGTAGAGTGATGTGGCAGGATATATAATCTGATTTATCTAACCCAAATCCCGGGCAGTGCAATGTCAGCTTTGTGCAGGAGGTCCGGGGAAAGTCAGAGAACCCATAGTCAGGCTCGAACCACTGACTATCATGACACAGACTGTCCTGCAATGAAGCGACGCCAGGCAGACCCCGCTTTGTTATGTAAAACTTGTTATACTTTTATATAAATCGTGCTATGTTTTTATATAAATCTTGTTTTCTTATAAACCTTGGCTTGCCAAATCTGCTCAAACATTTGACAGGGCTTGGTCTTTCCACCCTTTCAGGGGCAGGTGGCGTTATTGTATTATTTTTATTATTATTTCTATACTTACTATAAATTAAAACAAAGTATTCCACTATCTCAATTGACAAGCCAGACTTATATAATAAGACAGGGTGTTCACTGCTTCTATGGGTGGCAAATTCCAGGTCAAAGTTTTTCTCTTCCTGATCTGGCTGTCTGTTTCTGCACCCTTCTCCCTCCCCCTCATTGTCAGTTCCTGCACCGTTGCTTGACTTAATTGCCTGATGGGTAAGCTTGACATAAATGTTTGGTAAGTGACAGAGTCCTTATCTCTGTTCTTAGCTTGGTTCTGGGACACTTCTCTGCTAAACATTCGCTGAGTAACAGGGCGTGGCGGGGAAATGACTCGTAATTGGAGGATGCCGCGGGTCGCTGACCTCCTGACACACACCCAATAAACAGCATCAAGATAGTCGAACTGCAGCCCGCTGATCCACACTCTGTCACGAATAGCGGTGTGTGTGCAGTGTGTAAAGGTGAGACAGGAGCGAAGGGTAGAATAAAAATTGTGTGCCCACAAGGGCAAACATGAAATAATACAACACTTGGGTATAAGCAAAACAACCTACACACCGACTTGACAAAGGATAATGACCGACAGCATACAGGCACAAACACAGAAATTTGGATCTAATGATGAAGTGAATGCACCTGGGATAAGAAATTAAGACAGACTATAGGACAATGAACACATGTGATTCGGTCAACTGATATACATTATAGAGCGGGAAGTTGGGAACACAAGAGATAAACAATACATGCAGTGTAGAAACTAAAGTGATCTTAACACAGGGGAGTAACACAATAAAATGGTAAATGGACTGCATTTATATAGCGCTTTTTTCTGACCAACAATGGCCACCAAAGCGCTTTACATTGCCTCACACTCACCCATTCATTCACACATTCATACACCGACGGCGGTCTCAGCCATGCAAGGCGCCAGCCAGCTCGTCGGGAGCAGCTGGGGTTAGGTGTCTTGCTCATGGACACCTCGACACTTGGTCAGGAGGACCCGGGGATCGAACCACCAACCTTCCGATTGCTGGACAACCTACTTGACCCACTGAGCCACTGCCGCCCCAATACACATCAATACACATCATGTAACCTTAGGGGGGATCGTTACACTCTCACTGTCTTTCCATCTTTCTTTTTTCTTTTTTTAATATGTATTTCTGCTCATATATAAACACACCCACTCACATTCATAGCTTTAGTTTCTTCCTTGGTATTCAGCCATTCACTGGATCTGTTCTCTCATCTCTGGTCGGTAGTTCTGTCTCACTGGTTGGTTGTTTTGTCTCTCTAGTTGGTTGTTCTGTCTCTCTGGTTGGTTGTTTTGTCTCTCTGGTTGGTTGCTCTGTCTCTGGTTGGTTGTTCTGTCTCTGGTTGGTTGTTCTGTCTCACTGCTTGGTTGTTCTGTTTCACTGGTTGGTTGTTCTGTTTCACTGGTTGGTTTTTTTGTCTTTCCGGTTTGTTGTTCTGTCTTACTGCTTGGTTGTTCTGTCTCACTGCTTGGTTGGTCTGTTTCACTTGTTGTTTGTTCTGTCTCTGGGTGGTTGTTCTGTCTCTCTGGGTGGTTGTTCTGTCTCTCTGGTTGGTTGTTCTGTCTCTGGGTAGTTGTTCTGTCTCTCTGGTTGGTTGTTCTGTCTCACTGGTTGGTTGTTCTGTCTCACTGGTTGGTTGTTCTGTCTCACTGGTTGGTTGTTCTGTCTCTCTGGTTGGTTGTTCTGTCTCTCTGGTTTGTTGTTCTGTCTCTCTGGTTTGTTGTTCTGTCTTACTGGTTGGTTGTTCTGTCTCTCTGGTTGGTTGTTCTGTCTCACTGTTTGGTTGTTCTGTCTCACTGGTTGGTTGTTCGGTCTCTGGTTGGTTGTTCTGTCTCTGATTGGTTGTTCTGTTTCTCTGGTTTGTTGTTCTGTCTTACTGGTTGGTTGTTCTGTCTTACTGGTTGGTTGTTCTTTTTCTGATAGGTTGTTTTGTCTGTCTGTGTGTTATTCCTGTCTCTGGATGGTTGTTCTGTCTCTGGTTTGATGTCCTGTCTCTTTGATTGTTCTGTCTCTGATTGATTATTCTGTCTGACTGGTTGATTGTTCTGTATCTGGTGGGTCTGGTTCTGTCTGTCTGGGTTCTTTCTGCACTTCTTCCTGGATCCCTGTGTGTGTGTGTGTGTGTGTGTGTGTGTGTGTGTGTGTGTGTGTGTGTGTGTGTGTGTGTGTGTGTGTGTGTGTGTGTGTGTGTGTGTGTGTGTGTGTGTGTGTGTGTGTGTGTGTGTGTGTGTGTGTGTGTGTGTGTGTGTGTGTGTGTGTGTGTGTGTGTGTGTGTGTGTGTGTGTGTGTGTGTGTGGGTGTGT
>JACXGM010001921.1:7546-20707 GCA_016801145.1 Umbra pygmaea | reverse complement strand
AGCTTGACGCTAGAAAGTTATACATATTTGTTTTTGAAATTGTAGTCTAATTTCCATTCATCATGCCCGTTTGGTGTTCTGTACCTGGTTGCAGAAATTACAAGCAAGCCCAAAAAGAAGGAGTAATCTTTCACACTTTACAATATAAAAAGTTAGGATATGCAGTCGGCATTTTAGGTAGTAAGATTACGAAAGGGATCTACGTGCTGAATTAACCGGCATTACAGCCCGAAAGCGGCTGAAAAGCAATGCGATCCCATCAATTTTCTTTATCTAGACAGAGTAGCCTATATATAGGAAGGTATAGTAATTTACCCACTCAGCTAGCTACTAAATACAGCTGGCACACTACACATACAGTACAATAACATTACCATACAGACACGACATGTGCTCCACTATCAAGGTACATAAAATAGGTTAAATAAACTTACTCATTTGTTGTCTGCTACGTCTCTTTCCATTTGTGCTGGAAAACTTCAGTGATTCAATGACGCATATGCGGTCGTCAGTCATTTTTGGTCCAAGCCTTACAATCAAGTCCTTTTTTCTTCGGTAGACATGGATGAAATATTCCCACAGAAGCATTTAGGCAATTAGAATTTTACCGCGTTTCAACTTATCTGTAGAACGTGCTGTCTTGTTGAAGCTGAATATCAAACTCCATTTCTTGTAAATGTTCTTCGGTGTACTCGGGCACAAACATGTATGGTTGGATGTCACTCAGTCAGAAAGTAAAAGCAAGTTGTAAAATTCCTCATCTGCAAATCCTAGGTTAGTGGCAATTGTGTTACCAGCGACTTTAATTACGAACTGTTTCACAGAATCCAGAGTGCTGGGTGGGCGGGGCTTGGAATAAGGAAGCCAGCATTGTAGTTCTATACATACTGAAAAAATCATACCACCTCCTCTGTTTAGCATTAAAACGGCTGATCGAAATGTCACAGAAAGACAAGCTATACCTTAAAAAATCAAGGACAACCGAGGCTTTAAGGAGTAGGTTTGAAAGCCAGATCAGTATAACAGGGATGCTTATTTTTGCGACAGAATACATGCCTACATTCTTTTTTTTCTATCTCCAAAGTCCATTGGACTCACATGGTGACGTCAGCGTGTGAAAATACCCCGCAAAATTTGAAATCTTGCTCTTACACTAGCCAGGCATGGGTGAAACATATCTCACTGTTCTACAAATGTCTGGGGGAAGCTACTAGCACCTCCAGATAGCTGTAGGGTGAAGTATCCCTTTAATGAACTCACCAAATCAATTTTGTGTTCAAATTGATTACAGTTAGGTAATTGCAGGTATTCAAATCAACAAAATGGCAAGGGTGCCCAAATATATGCACCTGTCTAATTTAGTTTTGATGCATATTGCACATTTTCTGTTAATCCAATTAACCTAATTTTACTACCAAAATATTACTGTGTTCTTCAGTTATTTGATAGATCAAAATGAAAGTGTTGATCCAAACACCCAATTATTTATAAATGAAAATCATGGAAATTGTCAGGGGTGCCTAAACTTTTGCATTTGACTGTAGCTGTTGATTTCGGGTTCTGTAGCATCAGTGTTGGTGTTGGTTTGTGATTTAGAAGTATTGTGTGTTTCAGGTATGGTGCTCCTGTTTGTTGTGTGGATGAAACGCAGAGAGAAGGAGAGACAGACCAAACAGCTGCTGATTGACCCAGAGGACGACGTCAGAGACAACATTCTGAAATACGATGAGGAGGGGGGTGGAGAGGAGGACCAGGTACACACACATACAGATGTTGCTTGTCTAAAGTGTTCATTTAAGAGCGGTATGCCCGGAGTTACATTGCAAACAATTGAATTAAGGTTCAGTGTGAGTAAAAAAAGAATACAACTAGTGGCCACAAGGAGGCATCAGTGAGCACATTCATTCTTCCAAAGTTTAGGATTTGACTTGGTTAACGTACAGTAGCATTACTGCTTTTTTATTTTATTCAAGATTGCTGTTACACTTTGGGGCATACATTTTCCTCCGATGCATAATAAAAACACAAAATCATCTTTTATTTTTATAATGTTTCACCATCTCGAGTCCTGGAGCCGGTTGCACCAGCTGTGCGTAAGTTCTCTCTTAAGTTAGGGTGCAAAGTCCACACTAAACGATACGTTGAACTTAGTTAGTTTCATACTAAAGTTGTGGTGATGTTTGGTTGCACCACGGAGACTTAAGGTTCAACGTAGCTACACTGGCGTAAAGTCCACACTAATCAAAATATTGTCGCAGAAAATGACGTTTTTACTTTCTGTGGCCAATCAAAGGAAAGTAACCTTGATGCAGCGTTTATGGAGCGCCGTGAAGTCAGCTTGATGTTTGACGTTCGTCGGTTTTCGCGGATGTTACCTTCAATAGCTCCGTGGCAGTTGTTGGATCTCTTTCACTTTTAGGTGTAGTTTGTAGAGCTAATTAAGACGGATGTTTTACAGTTTTGACCAACTCAAAATCACCAAAAATTACGACGCACTAAGAGCGCAAAAACTGAATGTCTGTCCAACGCGCCGGTTACTATAGGTGTAGTAAGGGACCGTCGGAAAAGTTATTTACCTTGAATAGGAGGTCTTCTCTGTAAGCATATTAATGCTTCTGTAGACCATTTTTGAACTTGTATTTCTCATTGTTTGTAATTTTTTTCATATTATTTGTCATTAACAATACAGAGTAATAAAAAATTGAAAAGAAAATGACTTTTTGTCATAAATATATTGTGGCATGAGTCACTTATTTATGAAAATATTCACAAAACATAAACAAAATGACCTTTTCTCATTCTGATTGCTGTAGTAGTTCACATTTAAAGGGCCCTAGTTACTACAGGTGAAATGTTGGTCAAAAGTCAAGATATATGGTTGCAGGAGTCATTTATAATGGGAAAATAGTAATTAAACGTAAACAAAATTACCTTTTCTCATTCTGATTGCTGTAGTAGTTCCCATTTAAAGGGCCCTAGTTACTACAGGTGAAATGTTGGTCAAAAGTCAAGATATATGGTTGCAGGAGTCATTTATAATGGGAAAATAGTCACTAAACGTAAACAAAATTACCTTTTCTCATTCTGATTGCTGTAGTAGTTCCCATTTAAAGGGCACTAGTTACTACAGGTGAAATTTTGGTCAAAAGTTGAAATATATGGTTGCAGGAGTTATTTAAATTTGGAAAATAGTCACTAAACGTAAACAAAATGACTTTTTCTCATTCTGATTGCTGTAGTAGTTCAGATTTAAAGTGTTGTAGTTACTACAGGTGGAATTTTGGTCAAAATTCAAAATGTATGGTTGCAGGAGTCATTTATCGTGGGAAAATAGTCACTAAACGTAAACAAAATGACTTTGTCATCCTGATTGCTGTAGTAGTTCCCTTTTAAAGGGCCCTATTTACGGTAGCAGACTTTTGGTAATGGAGAGATGGAGCAGCCACCCGAATCCAGGAGGAGATCGCCTTGTAACTTTGTTTCATCAATACAGATTTCTGAAATTGTTAACATCCAGTAGATCACAACATCAAAGGGAAACGGTAACATCAAAGATGCAATGGTAAAGCAAATCAGAGAATGTCTCAACTGTGGTCAGAATGAGGGTCTAAAATAATAGATCTTGAAGAGAGATTGTCAGGCCTTCATGGTGTTGCTCAGCCTCCAGGTGTAACCACTTCCAATTCACCACCCTGCATTGAATTTTAGGGGCAGAATATATACACTGCTCAAAAAATAAAGGGAGCACTAAGATAACACATCCTAGATCTGAATGAATGAACTAATCATATAAAATACTTTTGTCTTTACATAGTGGAATGTGCTGTCAACAAAATCACAGAAAAATGATCAATGAAAATAAAGTTTATCAACCCATGGAGGTCTGGATATAGAGTCACACTCAAAATCAAAGTGGAAAACCACACTACAGGCTGATCCAACTTTGATAGAATGTCCTTAAAACAAGTCAAAATGAGGCTCAGTAGTGTGTGTGGCCTCCACGTGCCCATATGACCTCCCTACAATGCCTGGGCATGCTCCTGATGAGGTGGCAGATGGTCTCCTAAGGGGTGTCCTCCCAGACCGGGACTAAAGGATCCGCCAACTCCTGGACAGTCTGTGGTGCAATGTGGTGTTTGTGGATGGACCGAGACATGATGTCCCACTGGGCGCTTACTCGGATTCAGGTCTGGGGAACGGGCGGCCCAGTCCATTGCATCAATGCCTTCCTCTTGCAGGAACTGCTGACACACTCCACATGAGGTCTAGCATTGTCTTGCATTAGGAGGAACCCAGAGCCAACCGCACCAGCATATGGTCTCACAAGGGGTCTGAGGATCTCATCTTGGTGCCTAATAGCAGTCAGGCTACATCTGGGGAGCACATGGATGGCTGTGCGTCCCCTAAAGAAATGCCACCCCACACCAATACTGACCCACCGCCAAACCGGTCATTGTGAAAGATGTTGCAGGCAGCAGAATGTTCTCCACGGCGTCTCCAGACTCAGTCACGTCTGTCACGTGTTCAGTGTGAACATGCTTTCATCTGTGAAGAGCACAGGGCGCCAGTGGCGAATTTGCCAATCTTGGTGTTCTCTGGCAAATGCCAAATGTCATGCACGGTGTTGGGCTGTAAGCACAACCCACACCTGTGGACATCGGGCCCTCATACCACCCTCATGGAGTCTGTTTCTGACCATTTGAGTAGACACATGCACATTTGTGGCCTGCAGGAAGTCATTTTGCAGGGCTCTGGCAGTGCTGCTCCTTGCACAAAGGCGGAGGTAGCAGTCCTGCTGCTGGGTTGTTGCCCTCCTACGGCCTCCTTTACGTTTCCTGATGTACTGGCCTGTCTCCTAGTAGCGCCTCCATGCTCTGGACACGACACTGATAGACACAGCAAACCTTCTTGCCACAGGATGCATTGATGTTCCATCCTGGATGAGCTGCACTACCTGAGCCACTTTTGTGGGTTGTAGGCTGCGTCTCATGCTACCACTAGAGTGAAAGCACCGCCAGCATTCAAAAGTGACCAAAACACAAGCCAGGAAGCATAGGAACTTAGAAGTGGTCTGTGGTCAAAAACAACATTTCACAATCTAAATGTTATATTCCTAATCCCCAATGATGCAGAGCTAAATCAGCACACTCCTAAAAACATGAGTAGGGACAACACATTGTGCGTAAAATGTTCATAGGACTTCCCTATTTGTGGGGTTTCTTTGGGAAAGAACATTCGTTTGTCAAGCAAGTACTTCACAAACTTAAATAAATGTCATGCATTAGCGGGACAGATCCATATACCAGACTCGCGCTAGCTCGACACTGCTCTCCCTAATTGAGAGAGCTGCCTGATGACAAGACAGAAAAAGTATTACTTCAAGCAATAGACATACTGTATATTATAGATATATCATAATTTTCCCCTTTTAGAGCCTGTGAAAGTCAGACATCACTGTTATTGAATCATTAGATATCCCTAACAGCAGACAGGGGATTTGAACTCATAAACTGCATGTAAGGAGAGTGCCTTACCCCTTACACCATGAGCTACTTTAGACACGCCAATTGTTCACTAAACAGTGGAGCATGTTCAGTGGCAGACTTCTGTCACTGTCATGATCAACAGATCCTTTGTCCCCAGGCCAACTCTTCAATAGCACACAAAGGGGGTGGGGAGGAATTGACTTTTCATCATGAGCCTGTCTCTCTCAGCCCCTACAATTATAGGGAACTTAATTATATAGCACTTTATCTACCATACACCTGACTGTCGTATAGGCTATATTAGCCCTCCTATACAATCTGGACATAGGTCATAACACCAACTAAATCCGTGTTATATATTGTACGTTCACATTCATGTTTTTCATAGTCATAGTTAATATTTTTTTACTAATAAAGCTATAGAACTCTTCAATCCCTGCACTGTTCAAGTTTGCAATTGTTTACTCTTTAAATTTTTGTGAGTGATTTTTTTATGTATGTTAGATATACACTCACCCAAAGGATTATTAGGAACACCATACTAATACTGTGTTTGATCTGTAGAAATGTTGGCCCATATTGCAGTGTTGTAGTCAAGACCACCTAACCCGAGACCAAGACCAGAGTGTATCGAGGCAGAGACAAGACCAAGACTTTTAGGGGCCAAGACTTTTAGGGCCCATATTTTGGGTTTTCATGAGCTGTTTGCCAAAATCATCAGTATTAAAACAATAAATGACCTGAAATATTTCAGTTGGTGTGCAATGAATCTAAAATATATGAAAGTTTAATTTGTATCATTACATTATAGAAAATAATGAACTTTATCACAATATGCTAATTTCTTGAGAAGGACCTGTAAATGTGTAAAAAAATAAAAACATTCAACATTAAAATGCAGAAAAGCTGTAATGACGACAGTAATTCTATGTGAAATGTTGATGTTTAGGAACAACTATTGTAAGTAAGAGTCTTTTATAGCTTTTATGTGTAATCAAAGCAAAAAAAAAATCTAATACAAAGAGGTCAGAAAGTCAGTGGCCTAACTGCATGCGATTTATAAAAGTACAAAATGTATTTAATTGGGCGCAGTTTCATCAAAAATTAAACACAATATAAATCAATGGTATTTTGGCCATCACATTTTTCAAATAGGTAAACAAGGAAGTTAAATGATTGATATGGTATGAGCCAGAGATTGTGTGCTGGTAAAAAGTAATATTTTTGATCTGCAACTGTAAATTGGAACTTAAAAATAAGCTCTCTGAAAGTAACGTGCCCTGTGCCATACAATAACCTATTTAATTTAGTAATTTCTCATATAAGTTGAGGCACATTACTCAGTCTCCACTCTCTGCTAACTTAACATTAGCTACACACGCGCAGCAGTTTGGCTACATTACTCATTGGTCAAAAAAGACTATAGTGGGAGAAAAATTCACTTTGGAGCAGGAGCATCAATAAGAGGACTCGTTAACGTCAAGGGCATTCAATATCGATGGTTCATAAAACTTAGAACCCAGAGCCGTATATAAAGATGGCTTTATATATGGCTCTGTTAGAACCGGTTCTCGAGTCAAACTGGTTTTCAAACCCCATCCGAGGCAGGTTGCTAACGTTAGCTAGCCAGCTTTGCTAAACATCACTCTTACACATAGCTTACCTTTCTTTCCTTTCTAATCGACGATAAAAGTTTGAAGTAGTCCCCACCATCTCTGAAATCGAAGCACTGCAGTATTTACAAGAAGCTGTATGCTTTCTTCTGGATGTTGTTTTACAAATATATTCTTTATGATTTTTGTAGCCAAATTGTATTACTGAAGATTTTGCAGACATCTTCTCCCGCTCCCGGAAAAATACAGTTCACTTTCTTGGGAGTGCGAGTAAAAGGGGGCAGGGATGGGTGACAGCAGTAACAAAATACATAGTTAGCCATGAGTCATGTTATTGCTTGGATTTGAATCAGTACGTTTTACATCCAATAAAAGCAAAGATGTTAACAAAAAAATAAACAATATACTGCCAATTTAGTGATATTTCCACAGTTATGGTCTTGACTGGTCTTGAAAAAAGTCCAGAGTCCTCAATGTCCGAGACCGAGACAAGACTGAGTACATATGCGGTCGAGACCGAGACGAGACTGAGACCATCAAAAAGTGGTCTTGAGACCGGTCTCGAAACCAAGAACGGTCTCGAGTACTACAGCTCTCTGAAAAGAAGAAATGACTAAGTAGTTTAAACAATGCCCAATTGGCTCTAAGTGGCCTAAAGTGTGCCAAGAAAACATCCCCCACACCATTACACCACCACCACCAGCCTGCACAGTAACAAGGCATGATGGATCCATGTTCTCATTCTGTTTACGCCAAATTCTGACTCTACCATCTGAATGTCTCAACAGAAATCGAGACTCATCAGACCAGGCAACATTTTTCCAGTCTTCCAACTGTCCAATTTTGGTGAGCTCTTGCAAATTGTAGCCTCTTTTTCCTATTTGTAGTGGAGATTGAGTGGTACGCGGTGCGGTCTACTGCTGTTGTAGCCCATCCGCCTCAAGTTTGTGAGTGTTGTGGCTTCACAAATGCTTAGCTGCATACCTCGGTTGTAACAAGTGGATATTTCAGTCAAAGTTGCTTTTCTATCAGCTTGAAGCAGTCGGCCCATTCTCCTCTGACCAATAGCATCAACAAGGCATTTTCGCCCAGAGGACTGCCGCATACTGGATGTTTTTCCCTTTTCACACCATTGTTGTTAAACCCTAGAAATGGTTGTGCGTGAAAATCCCAGTAACTGAGCAGATTGTGAAATACTCGGACTGGCCCGTCTGGCACCAACAACCATGCCATGCTAAAAATTGCCTAAATCACCTTTCTTTCCCATTCTGACATTCAGTTTGGAGTTCAGGAGATTGTTTTGATCAGGACCACACCCCTAAATGCATTGAAGCAACTGCCATGTGATTGGTTGAGTAAATAATTGCAATAATGAGAAATTGAACGGGTGTTCCTAAGAATCCTTTAGGTGAGTGTATGTGTGTGTGGTTTGTTGTGTAATCGTTGTCTAAGCTACTGGATGCCTAAAATTTACCTCGGGATGAATAAAGGACAAGTATCTATCTACTTACGATTCTCAAGTTACTAAACAGAGTCGTTCAAAATGATGGAATAATTCACAAACTGCACATCACTACAGAATATTGTTTTTGTTTCATTAAATACTTAGGTCAATTACAATTTATTTTAAAGTATTTAAAGTCAAGTTTTGTTTACATATACTAGATATGCAGATGTAGGCTATTTGCATGTACAGTACAGTTAAAATCTTGTACCACGGTTCAGCAAGTTATTTCACTGTTATTTTATCGAACCATTGTTTAATTGTGAATTAATTCATAATTTAGACTAGTTGTGAGTGATATGGATATTATTTGGCATTTTGATGTGACTAGGCTATTTGATGATATTTCACTGCTTTCTAAAAACAGTATTAGGCTATACAGTACAAAGGAAGATTGTGTTCACGCAGGATTTAACATTTTTTTTAACAAGGAAAAAAACGTGAAATATGTAAATAAAGTTGTTGAATATGAACATGAATTATCATTTACATAATTCAAATAAGCTTTAGTTAAATTAAGAAATTAATTATATATTATATTATAATATATATATATATATTAATTACATTTGTTCCCTACTAAGGTTTTGAACTCACAACCTCTTGTATATAACTATATTTTGAATGTTTTTTGAGCAGTCATGATTGTTTTAAAACAGTGTTCGAAATTTACTTATTGGCTCACCTCCGAAGGGGACTGGTAGATGAAAAAATCTACTAGGCAAGCAAATTTTTTACATATTAAAAAGCTTATTTTTTATAACTTTATTTGTAGAGCTGCAAAACACAGAAGAACTCCTCACCACAGCCTCAGCTTCATGTGGACAACAGCTTGAATCTCTCTGCAAACCTCTATTTCTAAAACATTATTTTGTTTATGTGATTCATCTTCATTTTTTCCTGTGGGTTTTTGTTTCTTACTCCAGATAAATGTTCCATTATAACAGCTATTTATGGAATGGTACTGTAGCTGCAGCAGACCAGTAGTAAGTGAGCAATGTCGAGTAGCTGATACGTAAACTGTGCTGCGAAACTAGGAGGATTAGAGATGGTCTGTAGATAGCAAACAGTTTTGGGGAAAGTTACTTTACCTAGTTACTACTGAAAATCCTCAACTGTCTAATTAAACTAGTTCATAGGTTACTTGCTTAAAATGCTTTTTAAATATGCTTTTCGGTGGCTCCTCGTGTGCTATCATCAATCCTAACTGGACAAAAATATAAATGTATTCACCATTCCAACTATTCAAAGAATTAGACTGTAATGTAGGGGTTTGATCCATTTCATCAATTATTCAAAGAATTAGACTGTAATGTAGGGGTTTGATCCATTTCATCAATTATTCAAAGAATTAGACTGTAATGTAGGGGTTTGATCCATTTCATCCGTGGAGTGTTTTATTTTTTTAAAGATCAACAGTGAAAGATAGTGATTTCCTGATTAAGTCGGGTGCAAACTTGTAATGAAATAAATGAATAATTGGAATTTTGTTTCTTGAGAAAGAAGTAGGTGGTAACTACAGTCTTTGAGCATTATCCAATTGAGCAATCTATTCTGTTGAAAGTCTGAATGTTTGTATATGAAACCAAATTTACTTCGGTAAAAAAATGCTGGTAAAATAATGAATATGAGTTACAGATAGTACGTAATGGTATTTCTACTGTAATTAATGGGCATGAATGAAGAACAAATACACATGTTCTGAGTGCATGTTTCCTGGCACAATGCATGTGAAAAGGAGGTAAAAAATGACCATGTGTTCTCATCAAAGTTTAATGCAAATTTGACGTTTTCTGTCATACAATGCACATTTTCAATATTGGAATAACAACTGAAAATATCACTGGTAAATGACACATACACTTGTGGTATAATAGACAGCATAATATAAAAAAAAATGTGTTTCGTAGTGAGATGATCCAAGACAAACTTATAATTTTCTTACCTCTGAATAGGATGTGAACAGGCCTTTGCACAGCTTGTAGGAAACAATTGTTTGCCCCAATGATTTACGCTAGGTTTGTAAAAATGAAACATTTTCCAGCTGTTATAATGTATGCAACCACCAACCCGCAAGCATTCTTGTTAATGTGCGAGACCTCTTTCCTTTAATTTTAGATCAGTGTGGCAGATTCAAAATAAATGAATAACTGATAATACTTTTATAACAGAAAATGGGATAAAATATTTTAAGTATAAGGAATTGTCTTGATTTAAATGTAATACAGGATAAATTACTTGAACTGATAACCTGTTACTCGTTACCACATACAAATTGTCTGATGAGTGTACTATTATCATCTTAAAAATATCTCAAGAATTAGATGCTTTGTTTCCAGACAAGACTTAGAGAAACTTGTTCATGCTTTCATCACCAGCAGGGTGGATTATTGTAATGGCCTCCTCACTGGTCTTCCCAAAAATACCATAAGACAGCTACAGCTCTTACAGAATGCTGCGGACAGGATTCTAAGCAGAACCAGGAAATATGAGCATATCACGCCAGTCCTCAAGTCTCTACACTGGCTCCCAGTCACATTTAGGATAGACTTTAAAGTATTATTACTGGTATATAAATCACTCAATGGCCTAGGACCTAAATACATTGCATATATGCTAATTGAATATAAACCCAACAGACCACTCAGATCATCAGGATTACATCAGCTAAAGATACCAAGGATTCAGACAAAATGCGGAGAATCTGCTTTTAGCTACTATGCCAGCCGCAGCTGGAACCAGCTCCCAGAGGAGATCAGATGTGCTCCAACAGTATTCACCTTTAAATCCAGACTCAAAACACATCTGTTTAGCTACCCTTTTACTGAATGAACTCTGTGCTAAGTCCGAACCGATTGCACTATATTTTATATGTTTCGTTCAGTCTCTTTAATTTTAATTGCTTTAATTTTACCTGTTTTAAATTTTTATGTTTTCTTGTTTATGTAAAGCACCTTGAATTGCCATTGTGTATGAAATGTGCTATATAATTAAACCTGCCTTGCCTTGCCTTGCCTTGCCTACTCCACAAGACTGCATGCAAAAATTAGTAATTATCTCAGCACAATCAATTGACCAGTCATATTCCTATATAGTCTTCACCCAAAACTTCACCCAGGTAATAAGGCAGGAAGGTTGGATTTAATTGAAAAGTTTAATTGCCACAGAAGCCACTACATCAGGACAGCCACAAATGCATGTGTGTTCCAATTTCGTGAATAATCATAGAATTTCAGGCATTATCAAGCCTATTGAAAAACAATCATATTTTCTCTATTTGCACCAAATGCACAACTATTAAATTATTCTTTATACATTAACTATTTCGATTGGAACCATCAAATAACTATAAAACGACCATGTTTAGTGTTATTCAGATGTGGTTTGACTATACCTAATTCAATTCAAGAGAAGAAATTATTAAATGAAAGCCAAATACACATGATTTGACTGGATCAGCTAAAAGGATAGAAAATATAAGAAATTAACCCCTGGGGGAAATCCAGGTGAATATCCAGGTGCAATTCTGTGTAATCCAAAAAAAGAAGACAAAACCGATATATTAAACAATATTGTTTATTATACAGTTTAAATTAATCAGATTAAATGTTTTAATATGAATGAACATTATTGGTTATCAGTGATTTTGCAGTGGTATCAATTTGGTAGCGATACCAAGGTACCAAAGCATGTATCGATATCGAAGTCAATATGTTGGTTTCGGAACATCCCTCAAACACACACACAAACACACACGGACATACTGTATGAACACAGAGTTAGAGATATCTAAACACAAATTTACACACAAACACACCATGCACATCTACTATATGAGAACACAAAGACTGGTTGCTAGTTGCATACCGTCTCGTTGGCTGTCCCTGTATGTGAGTTGTTGTTGGCTGTCCGTGTATGTTTTGAGGTGGTGTTTGCTGTCCCTGCAGGACTATGATCTCAGCCAGCTGCAGCAGCCAGACTGTCTGGAGCACATCATCAGCAAACCTCCAGGGGTACGGAGGGTGGACGAGCGCCCTATCATCCCTGAGTCCCAGTACCCCATCCGACCTGTGGTCCCCCACCCAGGAGACATCGGAGACTTCATCAATGAGGTTAGGGCAGGGTCGACTGTTTTTTATTTACTTATGTTTTGGTGGCATTATATCATAATCATTCACTACTTGAATTCTGACATTAGGTAGTCCAAGGAAGTCATAGATAGAATAATTAATACGCAGCTACACAAACAGACTACATTTAAATTTAAACTGAAACAGCAGGATAATGACACAGGTGCTACTTTAGTTTTTTATATGCCTGTTTTCTGTAAATATTTGAGCCCTCTGAGGGTAAAAATGCTTAAATGTCGGCATTTTTATAGGTAATGTATATTTATAGGTTTTAGTGCTCTGAGTTCTGGTAACAGAGGAGATGGAGATTACCTGACAGCTGTTCTCATACACACACACACACACACACACACACACACACACACACACACACACACACACACACACACACACACACACACACACACACACACACACACACACAAACA
>JACXGM010001920.1:0-50458 GCA_016801145.1 Umbra pygmaea | reverse complement strand
ATTCCGGTTTGACCTCTGCCTGTTTGGATCACTCTGCCTGTGGATATCCCTAGTTGTACTTTAGCCATACATGCTATTCCGTTCTGACCTCTGCCTGTTTAAATTACTCTGCCTGTGGATATCCCTAGTTGTACCTTTGCCATACCTGCTATTCCGTTTTGACCTCTGCCTGTTTGAATTACTCTGCCTGTGGATATCCGTCGTTGTACCTTAGCCATAATAGCTCTGCCGGTCTGACATATACCATATCTTGGATTATTCTTTGCTTGTTCCAATAGACAGTCATTCTGGTCAATAAATAACATTGTTCTATTTCACCTTTTGAGTGCTCATTACAAAGTCCATATGAATAATATGTTGGTCTTGTCAATTTTATTCATTTTGTCTATATTAGTCTACTTATAAGCAAGCTAGAATTCTCTAAGAATTAAACATTGAAATACAAAAATCGTACCATTGATGTAAAATAACTGGATTGATCTGATCAACTGAACATGGACTGAGTGAATTATATTACTTACAAACCCTTTGTTTTTACTTGCCCCACAAAATGTCTGTGCACAGCCCTGACGAGGTGAGTTCTATTCAATAGAGGATTTAGTTAAACAGAACATACACTGGCAGATAACACTCTCTGACATGCGCTAGAAATGGATGAAACTTGTACATCTCCCACTGGAGGATATACAGTACTTCTTCCTTTCTCCAGCTACAGTATCTTTCTGTCTATCATGCCAACAGACTTTGAACAATTGTTTCATGAGGACCAACTTGAATTCATAGTAGTGGTCCCTATATGATTCGATTCTGACTGGTAAGATGCCATGAACTACACTAGTGACATATACCCAATTCTCCAGGCACCACTTCACACACCTTCAGTACGTTGACCTTACACTCAGTACTGATGGATTGACATGGGATACAGTCTCCACAATATGTGTGGATTTCATATAGGGCTAATGACTTCTCAGAAACGGTCAGCCAATTATAAAAATCGAAATGTCCACAGGACACATTTCCATGCAGGAAGGTCAGAACAGTCTTGCCCAGAGGCGTCATGCACCTATTGTTTTTAAGGGGGCACAGTGTGCACAACATACGGAAACGTGCCCACAAATACAGATATTAAAAGGAAAATCCACTTGGCTCAAAAATCTGAGGGGGCACGTTTCAACGGGCATTGAGGAAATAGTTGATAACAGTTCCCAACTGTTTAAAGCTGCACTATGTAGCATTCCATTGATTTGTCCTGTCGGCCCGAAATTTACCTGGATTTTTGCAATTATTTTATATATACATGTTTTTAATGAACACAGGAATAATAGATGGGCAATATAACCAAGTTCCGAAATTACACATTATTATTATTTATTTTTTATTTTGTCCATAATATGCCTTTGTTTCAAGTTAGATATTGTGGAATTTCGATTTTGCTATTCTAAGATTGTCTGTATTTAGTATTTATTAAGTTGATGTTTTCGACCCCTGGATGTTTACTATTCCTAACACATTTTGAGTTTCATAGTTATTTTCAAAACAGTTTTACACAGTGCAGGTTTAAGTTTGTGAACGTCCATAGTAGGTGGCAGTTTTTATTCTACAAAATATAAGACACCAATCTGGGATATTCCATTCTTCAGAGCTGGAAGGAAATGTTTGAGTTACGCAAGTGATGGTTTGCATCTTCCTGCAACCTTCCAAGACACTACTGTGCTAAAGAAAGCGTCCGGTGTTGTCTCCATACGTCAGCTCCTTTAGGTCAATGGCTAGATTTTTAGCATTTCAGCCATCTCTGTTAAAGGAGCATGGTGAACCAGGCTGTTCTCGTGGCGATGCGTATGAAATCGTAAAAAAAACATGCGTCCATGTCATGATGTGACGTTTCCGGACGCAGGAAAACGTATTTATTGTACGTTTACGAAACGTAAAAAAAGTAAGTTTACCTTAACTTTACCCTAACCTTCACCTCACTAACCTAGCCTATTATTCCTGAACTAAACATTAACCAAGTACTTTAAATTGTAAACGATTGGTCTATTCTTGAAAGTGTTCCGGTAAAACAGAGATTCAATACGTAAAAACTCACATATTGATGTCGTAAGTCTGCCTACGTAATGCAGCAAAATTTCCACTACGTACAGTTACCCACATCTTGCCATGAGAATGTGTTGGATGACGGGCATTGTGCAGGGCAGCTGTAATGGCTGCAGTGTAGTGGAGAGAATGCAGAAGACAGATGCAGGCAACTCATGTTCCTTGTGGTTATTTACATGTAGTGTTCTCGAAAAAAAGAATAAATGAAAGCTAGTGGGATCTAGTGTTAAATGGGCGACAGTTATGCCCAAGGTACAGTGGCTTGGCAATATACAATACAGTCAATGTGATATAGGGTCTGGGAGAGAGGTAGATTTATGGTAATACAAAGTGGCAGTGCAAAAATAACAATAGCGTAGGTGGCGTAATGACCAAGGCTGTGGAAATGGAGTGTGCAAAACATACAAAGACAGCTGTGCGGGTGAGAGTGTGCAAAATGCAATTACGGCCGAAATATGCAGCTGAAATGTAAAAACACCCTAAATATGTTGGCATATAACATAATTAATGGTTTCAAAATAGTTTCCTGAGAACGTAATTTGGGAGAACTTCTGAGATGTACGGTTGAACTGCACACAACATTCAGGCAATCAGTCATTTATTGTCCTGATTTGCACCTGCCATGGCCTGCATCGTGACAGCAGCAGGCAGTGACCCTGGGCTGGGTAAATAAACATGGTACCTCTTGGTTGATAGGTGAGTGTACAGGGCTCTGGGATATGATGACTGCAATTGCGCTCTGTTTTCCTTCTCTGTGTACTATGGCCAGCTTATACATCACATTTCAAGATCAAATTCCCACTCCTTCCCTTGGGGTCGCAATCGACCATTTCTTTAGACTTGGTAAGAGACATATTTTATATGTCCCCAGTACAAATACGGAATCTAATAACAGTGCTTTTAGCTTTGTTGCCCCATTATTTTGGGAACATGTGGCAAAAGAAATTGGATCAATTTATACTAATTGTTGATTTTAAACACATTGGAGGGCTACTGAACACAAATTCCACAGTTTTCAAAATTGTCCATACACCTGCACCATTTCAGCTCTTATAATGGTGTATTTGTGCTTGATGAGTTTTTCTATTTTTGTTGGTCTCATGGTTAAACTCACTTGAAAATGAGATAAAAATCTCAATCTGACGTCATTGGTTAACTAAAGGATTGGGAATTACTAAAGATTTCTGACAGCACACATAACAGCCCCTAATCTCAAGGATGGGTGGGCCCCTTCTGTTAACATTTAAGAATGTTGTTTGCATCTGTGATACCTGTGATGTCACTGTAGAGCAGCAATGGCTCTGCGAACACTACTAGCCTTCAGTAAAGGCTTGTTGATTGTGCAAAATAGGCCTGCATGATAAGTCGTTATAAAATCGCGATCTCGAATCACCCCTGTTCTTGATTTAATTTTAAACGACTTTGATTCTAATTTAAAAAAAATAACATCTTTTGTTTTTGTTTTGCACAGACATGTACAAGGAGATCCAATAGAGCCTGTATCAGGGCCAAATTTAGTTCAATGTGTTATGTCACTATTTTTTGTACCCTACTGTACTTAAATGGCCAGTATATACTTTGTTTTCTTTATTCATTGAAGCCTCTATGTTTACAGGCTTGTGGTGATGCGCAATGTGCTATTGGTGCCAAAAAAGTATATGTTTGGTAGTGCCAATTTGCTTTGTCATGGTTCATATGTGCAATAAACAATACAATTTGTGATAAAATCGTGGCAGAGAATCGTGATATCAATTCTTAGCAAAAAAAACGCAATTCATATTTTTCCCCTTGAGCAGGCCTAGTTTAAAATACTTCCATCATGCTATCTTATGAATTGTATGAGCATTTAGTTGAGCCACAACAGGAACAAAGTAAAACCCTTCTGTGATTTTAAAGGCCCATACATGTACAGAGGATCTGGGTGTGTCTAGTAGTTTTCTCTAGAAAGCTGTTCAAAGATTCTGATCATCAGTGGCAGAGTCCCACACTGACACTGTACTGAGCTTCCTGAAATCTGTATCTGTAATCTAGAGACACCCAATGGCATTTGCGCTCCTCGATCACAATCGGCCCATTCACTTGCAAATAAAGCAAATAACACAGATTTAAGACATTCGTCAAAACCTGTAATCCAGAATGATGAACAGTAGGAACTGAATACAATTTTCTAATACTCATCCCTCTGGAAATAGATCCACAAACCTGGGGTTGTAAATGTAATGGTCTATCAGTTGATCTACACTGTATGACACTGAATGATGAGAAGGGAGTCTTCTGTTCAGTACAACGTTTAAAAATACCTGTGTAGTCATATTCACGGTCTTGAAAATTGAACACATCAAAGTTGTTTTGCAGTAAGTTTACAGCTGCTGGAGCTGCTTACAGCCTAATGTTGAGTGCTTGAGGTCAAGTTTGGGACGTGCTTTTGGATCTGCCTGTGCACTGTTTGGAGAATTCATAACTACAGTGTACACCTCCCTGACTGAAAAGTGAATGGAGCTCACCTACCAAGATGTTGCTTGAGAGATGACAGTCATCCTTCATTGAATACATTACATGGATGATTTTGAAAGCTTTCTTGCCTGAGGGCACAGAATGTGCTTCACACAAATCTGGGAAGTTGCTAAGGTCAGGTTCAAATAGTATCTGGAGGACATTGACTGATGCCTAACAGGGGACATGGCTGGGAAGCACAAGGGAGCTGAAGTAACAGCATTGCATCTCAGCGGGGCACTGCGAACACAGCAAGGGCACAGTCCAATTCCGCAGCCGTAATTGTTTTTCTCTCAGATCCATGACAGCATGGTGTTTGAGCAAAAGTCCCAGCCTAGGACGGACTAAAATTCCTAACTACTTGTAAATTATGGGTAAAAATACAGCTTTGGAAAAAATTGGAGACTACTGTAAATTCCTCGCGAATCAATCCATTGAAGACCTTGGGAATGTGATCAAGAGGAAGAAGGATGGTCACAAGACTTAAAACAAAGCTGAGCTGCTTTAATTTTGCAGCTGGAGTGGCATCAAGTTACCCAACATCAATGTGAAAGAATGGTAGAGAGCATGACAAGATGTATGAAACTCAATTATTATTACACATTTTTTATTATTTCACCATATATAGATTTTTTAACTAATTTAACACATTAGTATTAAGTTGTTTAAAAATTTGTATGAATTTTTTTTCTTTTTGTTGTTCGATTTCAAGTTCAATCAAGTGTAATTGAATGGTAATATAAAACCATACATGTTTGAGCCAGACAAAAACTTGATCCAGGGGCGTGACAAATAAAGATCAGGAAGTCAAACGAACTCAACTCCTGATTGTAGCTGTGGTTTTCATAAAACACTACAATGACGTAAAAAATGATGCTGTCAAACGATTAAAATATTTAATCGCGATTAAGCACATTAATGTCATAGTTAACTCGCAATTAATCGCACATTTTTATCTGTTCTAAATCTTGATTTCTTTTTGACCCATCATTTTTTTCTAATTTTAATGCTCTTATCTACATGGAAAAGTGGATCGCCTTGCTTTGTGCAAATGTTTTTTTTTTTAAACAACATTGGCATACTATCTAAAGTCATCAAATGCGCCTGGCTTTGACGAGGGGGCGGAGAATTTGCATCAGCTGTGTGCTTTGCCATCAAGCGATATTTCAGACTGGACATGCTACAATGATAGCTCAATTTACGACCAAACACACAGATCACTTTAGTCTTGTCAATGAAACCATTTGGCACCTTTTTAAAAGTAAACTTTCCATTCAGAATTTTATTGGCATCCATTTCTAGGTCTCTCGCTTGCCATCCACTCAAAACGTAACATAGCCTACTACTCTTTGGCCAGCTCGCAACGCAAGCCCAAACAAGTGTGTTCGACGTGCCTGTTGTTTTGTTTCCGTTGTTAGGGTAAGGTTAAGTTAAACTGACAATTTTTTACATTTCGTAAATGTATGAGGCATACGTTTTCCTCCCTCCTGAAACGCAACATGTGGACGTATGCTTTTTTTTACGATTTGTGTGATTTTGTACGTATCGCCCTGAGAACAGCCTGGTCTGTCATGTGGGAAAAATGACCGGCAAAACAATTTGTGGGTTTTATGGGTCTGGAGTTTAGGGGTCTGGTGTTTATGGATCTGGAGTGATCCTTTAAGGCTTTCGTGTTCAACGAGGAGTGTGATGAGAATCAACACGTGTTGCGAGGTGAAATAAAATGTATATAAATCTTGGCAGCCTGTGAGGTCAATCAGGGTAGATGTCCGGAGAGTGTCACTTAAGGGTACCTGTCTAGAGCAGCGTGACAATAAACCAGAAGCGCTTGAGAAGACACAAAGTATTTCAACATTTACTGCCCTGAGTCTGCTGGGAGTTGCTGCAATGCAGCAGGGTCTTACATAAGAATTGGATATCAGCAAACTTGTATCACCCACATTGAGGAACATGAGTAAGTCAGTGACTCAGCCCCTGTAATAGCATTTGAGAGGATATCCCACTGGAGAGAGGAGAGCCCACCAAGAAAAAAACACGGATGCTTCTTCAACCCAATGCTTTTCCTCCGTGGGCCGAGGCCAGACTAAACTTAATTGTCGGGCATCAGATACCTCAGTGGTTAGGGAGTCAGTCTTGTAGTTGGAAGGTTGCAGGTTCGATTCCTGACTGTGCCAAATGCTGTTGTGTCCTTGGGAAAGGCACTTTACCCTAAGTTGCTCAAGGGGGCTATCCCTGTACTTAATGTAAGTTGCTCTGGTCTGCTAAAAGATTAAAATGTAAATGTGATTTATAGACGCTACTTAAAGGTTGGGGCTGAGGATGCACATGAATCGGCAAATATTGCCACAAACTTGAGCTCTACAGGGGAAAGCCCTGCCTTTAGCTGTTTGTTTCTGGGAACAATAAGGAGGCCTGTGTCTTGTGAGTGTATCTAATATATAGGTGTGTATGGCAGGAGAGGAGTTGAGTACCTGAATAATGTGATTGGTGTTTGATTGCACAGCCATATGTATGCTCCATAACTGACAGCTAGGCTTGAACGAGAGAAATTTTAATGTGTGCACACATGTCAGCATGGAAACGATAAGAGAAAGTCAGAGGTACATTTTGGATATCTTGCTTTCAAACTTGGGACCAGTGTGAGAATGGTAACCATACCTACAATAATCACAGTAGGAGTAGTTAATATTATGGACTTTGAGAAACATGTTTATAAATCCACATGCACACAACTATACATATAGTACCGTACTACTTCCCCAGCGTTGAATGGTCTTGCTTTGGATTAGAGAAAAGGTCCATCTCCTCCTCTGTCTGCTCCCCTCATGCCTCTTTCATTCCTTCTTATGTTCATGCAGCTCTGCATTTAGATGATCCTACATCTCGTGTTTGGATATGAGCTTTAGAAACGTTGCTGTCACGCTCTGAGCTCTTCACAATGAAAACATGGCATACTGTAATTAGCTTGACTATTGTTTGCTTTTCGTTCAAACCTGTGATTTCACATAACGCTAACCTGCCACATTTTGTGCACTCAAACTTGGTTATCCGTTCTGTACCTTGGTCTCATCTGACCAAGTTATTCGGCAAAACATTATATATAATAACAACATTTTTATGAATATGTTCAATTAGAATAATTATAAAAAATCATTCCACACTGCAACTAAACTTAATTATAAAAGAATAATTTAATAATTTCATACTATAATGTTAGAAACTCAATTTATTTGTAAAAGTATTTTATTTGCTAAAACTATTTCTTGAGTTCAGTTGTATAATACATCTGCGATGCCAACATACATACATTTCTAATGGATGAAACCTTGGTCTTGAAGAGAGGTCATCAGGTGGTCCCCATCCTTCACTGGGTGTTTCGACCCTTAACCACAACACCCTCCAGTTGGTGGGTCAGTAGTGACTGGCCACGTCACTGCCTCTCTCCTCCAGGCTTCCAGCTTGTTCCCTTTCTTTTGCGCCAGAGCCAACAGGTGGCTCTCTCTGACGCTTCCCCCAGCCTATGAACCGCTGCTTTCCACAAGTGGCCTCTCAAACCGACCTTTGTCAATAGATTCCACACAAATTGAGCTGGGAATCCTCGAAATCCGACTTCCGCCGTCAACAGCCATGTTGTCCACCACTTGTCCTGGCAGTCCTGGACAAGTTGCTGGTATTTGGCTTTTTTCCTTCGCAGCTTCCTCACAGCTCTCCTCCCACAGCACCGTCAACTCCACCAGGATGATCTTCTTTCCCTCTGGAGACCACATGATGATGTTGGGCCGTTATGTGGACAATACCGCCTCGGGACGTGGTTTCCTCCCAAGATCAACCTCCACTTCCCATACCTGGGCTGACTGCCGGACATTCTGCCGGCTTGGCTGTGGACGACAGGTCTTCCGCCCTCTTTCACAAAGGCGATGGTGCTCAGCAGTGGTCTTTCTTTGGCTGGTTGTTTCTTCCTCCTTTCTTGCTCCAGGATGTCTGCGAGCACTGCCAACACCTTGTAATTGCGCCACCTGTATCTCCCCTGTGTCAATGTGATATTACACCCTGACAGAATGTGTGCCATTGTTCCTTTCCCTCCAGACAGCATGCATAGTTGGTCCTCCCTCATCCCCCACCTGTGCAAATTGACTGGGGTAGGTAAGGTGCCATACACTGCTCGGAGAAGAAAGGATATACGGAAGGGCTCCAATTGCCATAGTTCACTCCATCTGATTGTTCTCTTAGGGAGGTTGCACCTCGCTCATGAGCCTTGGGTTGAAAGATCGATGGATTTTGCTCTTCTCCCTTCTTCCTCAAGGTTTCAGACTTCATCCTGGATCATTGTTCTCTTCTCCCTAGGGGTGGACTTTGAACACTGCTGGAAATGTGCTGTTCCAAGACCCTGTTTTCAGTGCAAGGGTTTCCGATGATGTCTTTGGTCATGAGAGAACATTCTGCCTGGTTAATTGCCGTGCTGGCGGCCCACTTACGGCCAGATCTTGTTCTGACTCCTGCTTCCCTGTTGAGTTGGTCTTGAGAGTCCCTATATGTCAGGGACAGTCTGCATTTGCCTCTTTAAACTCCGCCACCAATGATGACAAGGGAAAGTTGGAACTGACCCAACCTTATATAAAGCCCCACGGATGTGAAGCTCAGGGGTATTCCCAGCCATCTTCTAATGTGCTTGTTGAACTTCCTTTCTATTACTTGTTAAATATTACAAATCCCTGCATGTTGCCAAACTCTGCTCTACGGTGTTTCTTACCTAATTCACCTACAGTATGGGTCGGTTAGGAAAAACTACAGTCTTGCTAATATGCAACTGAAGAATGTTTTATTGTTTTAACATTTTTATTAGGGCTTTCAAAGTTTATGTGTTAACCCATCAAATTAATGACTGCTACAGTAATTACTGTATGTGCTTTTTCCCTTTGAACTGTAATATGATTCTAAGTTAATAAACAAGCCTTCCTGTTTGGTGCTGTATACCGTTCTTCTAATTTCAACTTTACCACTGTAGTCAACTTGTTTGGTCAGTTTTATTCCAACTTTTCTGAACTTGTGTCATGGACACTATTGTGAATTTGTCCCAGTGTCTGTTTGATGACGTTGTGATTGAACAACAAGCCAAAGGTGCCAATTTATGTGATTGTAATGTTCCTTATATGTTTAAACATTAAGGAAACTAGTAATTTTCTCACATCCCTCATATGGTACCAATGCTTCATCTCAACTGTACAAAAGTGACAATTTCAAATCTTCAGATTCACACTGCGTTCAGCTCCAGCACCAACCAGGCAACAGTAGATGTGTTAGGCTGTCAGCAACACCAGCCTGGGTGTTGTGTTGGTGGTGCAGTATCATTTGACAGGGTTTTATATAATATGCTTAATTGCAGCATATCCTTTTAACATTAGCAAGTGAGAAGTTCCTTTGACAAAGATGCTGAGTTTTAGAGGAGATTTATTTATTGTTTTACAACAGACATTAATCCACTAGCCATCCTGATAATAGGGTGATCCTTTTTCCAGTTGTAGGATATTCAAAAGACTGAATACAATGAATGGAAAAAAATCAAATTGAAGCAGAGAAAGGCAATATTGTCTGTTATTGGGACATTTTTAAATATAGTAGCAGTCAGTGTTGGTTAAAGTTACTTTTCAAGTTACTTTTCAGTTATTTGTTGAGTTCACAAGTTTTGGGAAGTCCCTAATTAAGACAAAACGATCAGGTAAATGGAGTTCATATCTTAACAGTAACCTATAAAACAGATAGAAAGAGTAAAGAAAATATCAATCATGGTCACCAGTAAGATGCAAACCCATTCACCTGATAATTTTGTCTTAGTTAGGGACTTCATTATTTTGTCTTAATTAGGCACTGGTAGCAGTGCTAAAGTATTATTTGATCAAGATCAGAACATGTATATGCCCCATAAAGACTGCTTGATTCAGAAATGGACATGACTTTAAGAGAGATTTCCATTTGAAATTAAGTTAATATTTTAACTGATTTATTTGTCTGTTCATTTTATTTAATACCAAATCCCATTGCCTACAGGAGGCCTTTTTTGCCTACTGCAAGGCTGTTAATAAATGTGTTCTTAATTTACTTACCTGCTAAGTTAAATGGATACTTTTGTAGTGTTTAAAGCTAACTACAATATAAAAATATTTAAAAAAAGAAGCTCATTGCCCACTAGGAATGAAGCATTTGATGTGTGAAATGGAAACCTACAGTAAAACAGTCTGAAAAAAGTAGGAAATAAGTATATATTCAGTATATTTTTTTGGTTTGTAGTATATTAGGCTAGCGAAACATTTCATTATTAACGGAGGAAAAAAGTGTAATGTATGTACAGTAGGTTACATGGTTCAGCTTTAACGGTATTGAGGAGAGTTGTCAGACACAAAGAGGTTAACAATCTAAAGCCAACAGTGCCAAGATGTCTGTCTAAGAGGACAATAGGTTTCTGAATTAGTTTATATGGATTTCTTTAATGCCAGATGGTTGAACTTTTCAGGTCCTCGTGATGTCTATACAACAAAACTTTCAGATATTGATCTTCTATAAAGCTACCGTGTAGGTTTGTAGAGAGGGCTCTCTCTTTTCCATATCTTAGATCCACGTTCAAGTCTTTTGTTTGTTTATGCCATAATTGGATGTCTAATCCATGTTGGAGATCAGTCTAACCACTCTCATATTGTCAGCCTCCTTTATAATTGAATTTTAGTCAGATATGGCCAGGCTGTTATGGGTGTTTAAGGTGAACAAAAGTGAGGAGTGGTAATGGTACCTGCCTTCACCACATCTATTGCACAGTGTTACGCACTACATCCCCAGGAGGGGAGGGACCTCCTCAAAGGCAACCTCACACACCAGAGAGAGAGAGAGAGAGAGAGAGAGAGAGAGAGAGAGAGAGAGAGAGAGAGAGAGAGAGAGAGAGAGAGAGAGAGAGAGAGATCAAACAGTGGCACAGATATACAGGGGAGGGGCATGATGGGATAGCTGTTGATTGCTGAATCCAGGTGTATGGGATAACGGAGGGGAGGAGTCAGTGATAAGTGATGGATTGGGCGTGATGAGGGAATCTGCACCACCTAGGGGGGAAAACCACAAACTGAACAGAACAAACACACAGAACAGGACAGAAACACAGCACACAAACACTTCAACAGGACAAGGTAAACCCCTCCATGCATTTGCTATACTGGGGGACGTAACACACAGACAAGTTAAAAGTAGTTCAGGCATTGCCAGAATGTGTCTGTGTAGTATTGCTAGCTAGCCATATGTTGTTGAGCCCACAAAGCTACATCTATTGGCACTGCCAGCCATACTCTGAGCTTGTGTTTGGCTTGCCGTCTAAACAAGTTAAAATGTTCACTAACACAAAATACTTTTATTCATTTTGTTTTAATATATAACCATAATTCGACTCTAAACTAATAGTGCTACTATTGGTAAACAAATTACAGAGAAAATACAATTCTATGCCAAACAACTGGAGTGAAGTCAATATCTCCACTATATTAATTTACATAATGTACACATTTACATATCTATATCTGCAGCAGAGTATATGCATACATGTATGCTGCATTTAGATTTAGTTTTAGATACAATGTAGTGCATCTATTCAATTAACACTTAAAAGTTTGGTGGTTGTGATAGTATGCACTCTAAGCTTTTCATGGATGCTGCATGCCAACTATCCACAGTTTCTAATGATGAAACCGGAGGATGACAAGTGTGAAGACCAAGCAAAAAATATAGGGGTTGTTTTGTTGAGATATCTAAGTTAGGATTCCACACAGGCACATAGTGTCATGTCTTTAGCATACAGTGCAGCTGTTAGCGGGGAAAGGTGCTATAACTCTGTGGTTTTAAGATGAAAGTCTGACTATGAAGAATTATACTTCAAATTGAAGAGAAAGGTAATTTTAGGAGATGAAAATAATAAAAAATAAATTAGTGCTGGTTTGAATCCCCGACTGCCAAGCTAAAGCATTCATTATATTTGTGACTGCTCCCAGGTTATTGCTGTAAAAAGGGTTTGTTCTTAGTCAACTTGTCTGGTTAAATGATGGTTATAAAGAAACATTCAAAAAAGAATCAAACTATAAATGTTTTAACACACCATGCCATGTTGTGCTTTTCCAACCTATCAAAAAGCTTCCATCTCAAACAATCCTACAAAAATGAAATCAACAAATTCTGGAGTGACAGAGCAGCACAGCCTTCCGAGTTTCTCTTCACCCTGTTTATACAGAAACTTCACTAGAGCAGGTATGTTAACGTCAGCATGTATAACAAAGTCATTCAACCTACATTTTCACTGGTTATATTTTACAGATATATCTGTTATATCTGTTAACTAATTATTTAGTTATTTAGCGATACCTTTATTTTACCAGGCAAGTTGACAGAGAAATGCTTCTCATTTACAGCCCTGGCCTGGGTAGATGTGAAGGGACGGAAGGGGATGAATGAGCCAATTGAATGCTGTGTGAGGGCCACATTGGAACTTTGTCCACGACAACAGGTTACCACCCCTACTCACAAAAAATGCCATGGGTTTACAGAGTCAGAACACCCGTTTAACATCCCATACAAAAGATGGCACCCTTCGCAGAGTGATCTTTAGACCAGAGGGAAGAGTGCCCCCTAGTGGCCCAACACCACATCCAGCAGCATTGGTCTCCGATCCAAGGATTTAACAGAACCGAAAATAATGAAAATAATGAAATGAACCCTGTTCAAAAGTCTGCATACCCTCAGTTCTCAATACGGTGTCCCTTTAGCATCAATGACAGCATGCAGTTGTTTGTGATAGTTGTCTATAGGCCCCGGATTCTTGCAGGTGGTATAGCTGCCCATTCGTCTTGGCAGAATGCCTCCAGGTCATGAAAAGTCTTTGGTTGGCTTGCATGAACTGCACGTTTGAGATCTCCCCAGTATGGCTCTGTGATATTAAGGTCATGAGTCTGTGATGGACACTCCAGAACCTTCATATTTTTCTGCTGTAACCACTGCAGGGTCAACTTGGCATTGTGCTTATGGCCATTGTTGTGCTGGAAAGTCCAAGAGCATCCCATGCGCAGCTTTCGTGCATAAGAATGCAAGTCGTCTGTCAGTATTGTCTGTTAACATGCTGCATTCATGTTGCCATCACGAGCTCACACCCCCCCAAAACATCAGTGAGCCACCACAATGCTTCAATGGTATTTTTTTCACTTTAGGCCTTGTTGACCCCTCTCCAAACATAGCCCTTGTGGTTGTGGCCATAAAGCTCTATTTTGGTCTTAATTACAGTGTGCCAAGTCAATGTCATGGTGTGGTCGGGAATATTGTAACCAGGCTTTTTTGTGGCACTGGCACATTAAAGGCTTGTTTCTGTCCACTTTACCGTGCAGCTCATTTTTGTTCAAGTGTCATTGTATTGCGCTCCTTGAAACAACTACATTATGTTTTTCCAGAACAACCTGTATGTCTCCTGAGGTTAGCTCTGGGTTTCTCTTTGTATATCAAACAATTCTTCTGACCGTTTTGGCTGAAATCTTTCTCGGTCCACCTGACCTTGGCTTTTTTTAAGAGATCCCTGAATCTTCCACTTCTTAATAAGTGATTTAACAGTACTGATTGCCATTTGCAAGGCTTTAGGTATCTTTTTATATACATTTCCAACTTTATGCAGTTCTTTTGACAGTTCTTTTCTGCTCCCAATGGCTAAGTATCTAGCCTGCTTAGTGCATCCACTTTAGAGCTAAAAAACGAATTTACTATTTCTACACAGACACTAATTGCAATTTAAAATTCCACAGGTGTGGGAAATTAAACTTGAATTGCCATTTTAACCTATGTGTGTCACCTTGCATGTCTGTAACAAGGCCAAACATTCAAGGGTATGTAAACTTTTGATCAGGGCCATTTGGGTGATTTCAGTTATCAATATGGTGTACAAATGAGAAAAACAACTGTGTGATAATTTATGGCTTCATATGATCCCTATCCTTACATAACAGTCAGATTATTTTCATGAACAGTCATATCGTCAAAATCTTTTATGCAAACTTATGAGCACAACAGTGTCAGTTTTTCACCTGCTCTAAAGCTACCTTCTGTTTCAGCAAGCTAAATTTACTTAGGAGAATAGTAAATCTGTTAAAACCCACCACTGCAAGAGCAGTTCCAGATGCAGAAACAAAGGGCATATTTAGAGAAATTATTTCACTATTGGCTAATTCAGCTTACTTATATTTGATCATTTTTTAATTTCACCTTTATTAAACCAGGTTGGCCAATTGAGAATGTTTTCTCATCTACACTTTGCATGCAAATCATGATTAGTGACTGTGCTTAAATTTTGAATTAGTATTGCATATAAATAATGTCCATGTAAACTTTTCTATTGCATTCATTTTCTTGCCCCTTTGCATCAGACACATAATATCTTAGAAAACACTCAACTATGACATGGTATAGTGTTCCCTGTCCTTTACATTTTACATTTCCTAACCACCGAACCGTCAGACAAAATTGTCTTTCATTCTGAAAGTGTAGGTGTATTGGCCATTAAACGCCATTTCAATTTGCCATTTCTAACCTGTATTGTTCAGAGTTAACTGAAAAGTCTGATCCTGCAAATTAAACATGCTCTTCCCTCTTCGTTACTGAACCTATCATTTTCTTGTTTCTCAGTGTGGAGTACTGAATGATCATTGGCTAATTTATCAGTCAATTAAGAAGAGCACAAAGTACTGTGCTCTTACAATAGCATATTTGTTTTCACAAAGATTATTGAATAAGTAAATTACAGAGTTAGCCATAATTGACCCATCTTACCTGCTCAAGGGGATTTTGGCCTAGAACCCAGTCATTGTTTTAATACAAACATATATGTTTAATTAAATGCATACGAGACATATATAAAGTTGACAATGAATGTCTTTCACAGACATCCTAGCAAAGTACTTTATACTTACTATAGATGAGCCAAATCCTCTGAAGTGTAGAGATAATGGAAAGTTAGAGCTTATGCAGTCTTGCTTTTAGGGAGAAATAAGTAGGAGAGGGCACTAAACACTTTCACAGGTATCTATGCATCATCGTCAAGGACTGCAGAACGATTCCTGGTGGCTAAACAGGCTGTTTCCAGGGTTACCTAAAAATATGTCCTACTTCGTTCTGTTTCTCAGGTGCAGCTCACTTTGTCTGGTAAACTGAAAGCTGATTCCAAGATAACATGACAGAGGAGAGATTCTTGTTTGAAAAAAGACCCAGTATGGCTGGAACAGCTGATTCTTCCCGTAGAGCTCCATATAACGTCTCATTATATACCTGCATTTTCTAAAAGGGATTCAGAGCCAACCAATTATGAATGCTCATAGTCTGCCAGTTCGCACTATTAGGGCTGTTAAAGGCAGGACTGGCACCAATGCGATGTACAGTACATGTACTGTACGTAGATAGAGTATTACCTTATTTGACAGAGCAAATCAGGTGGAATTGCACACTTCCAACTACTGTCTCATATTAAGACCCTGTGTTTCATGAAAGGGAAAGATATTTCATCTAATTCATTTTCAGATTTGTTTTTTAGAGAATTGCATATATATCCTGTCAGAGGACAAGGATCTGGATCCGCTTAGCTCATTTTCAGGGTCACAAAATATGCCTTCACTGTTGTCTTAGTCTGCCAGGGTTGATGACCTCCATGATACCTGCTGTTCCCCTCTGGCTGTTATTGATGCAGATTTTCCACTGCTGGATAATATCTACATGAATCGAAACAAGAGGGCCCTCATCAGGCCTGAAGGCTGTATCCCAGTGGAAATACACACAGTTGTTGTTGCAGGTTGTTCGCTTGTGTGGATTTGTATCAGAGATGGGGTGCACTTTGTGATGGCATCTCACTTTGAGGGGTAGTTCAATGTGGGAAATGCATGTTAACAAATATAAAGTGACACACCACCTACATCTAGGCTTATCGTCATAAGTCTTTTTTTTCTTTTTACATTTAATAAAAGTACAGTTCAGAGCTGTATAATGGCAAATCATAAAATAGAGTGGAAGGAACATCTGGAAAGCTATGGCGCCTCAAATGTTGACACACTTGAAATTGTAAGAAATCTCTCCACAACGTTTAGCCAAAACTCTCACTTCAACAGGGGTCTTCTTTGTGAACACCCATTTAAGCCTTACCTTTCTTTTCCAGGGAGTGACTATAACTGGCAATTGTTGTGTCAAACTCAATCTGATTAACGAACCAAAAATGGTAATAAACGGAATGTTTTTATTTATTTATTTTGAAACCACCTCATTTGTGTTTACAGTAAAAATTATTAATATAGTAATATGTATACGTCGGTGTGTTCGATTTTACCAAATCATTTAACTTCCTTATACTTATAGGCCTTCATCTTCTAAACATATCTGCAATCACATAAAAGACCATCATCCCATCCTGACTGAAATGATTGCTCCCTTATCAATATCAATTCCTAAACCGGAACTGACCTGACTTGGCTTAAACAATGGCAATTGTATAGGCATTCATCTTCTAAACATTTGATCATGCATTACTCACAAAAACGCCATCATCACATCCTGACTGAACTGATTGCTCCCTATTAAATATAATTTCCTATAAACACACACAGACTCTTCCCCCTGTTTAAGAGGTAGACCTCTAGTAGCTAACCAGCTACCAACAAAAAAATGTTTTTGTGCCAAATATAGGATTTTAGACATCATATATATTGTTTCTACCATAAGCTAAACAGATAAATGTAACAATCACTAATGTTAGTTAAAAAAATGTTTATTTTTATAACCTAGGCTAACTAGCAAGGAAACAACATGAATTACATTTTTATCATAAAATACCACACTGAAACTCTGTGAACTGTCTATGAAACATTTTCTCACCCTCCTAGTTATAGTTTACTTTCTATCTGTTTCTTCACAATCACTGTCCAGATAATTAGACAGTAATGTCTCCTACCGTTCTGTCATTAACGTTAGCCAAGTCGGGGATTTCTGAATCAGAACACTATTGTCATCCTCCAAAAAATATTCTAATATAACTTTCTCCCGCTGATCTGTTTATACAGCTGTATCTAAATTAATCGCAGTAATGTTGTTGAGAGTGTTTGAACCTCATCTGCCATTCCCTCATGGCTATTTTTGTTTCCAAAGAACAATGAATTACCCCTCCCTCCGATTATATTCCCATTAAAGGATTGTTATTTAATCAACTTGACTAACGGTAAAATTAAAGATGGGTACTGAATAGAAACAAACTGCAATCAGAGCCATTAAATTAAAACATCTCCTTAATATAAAAATGACTAATGTTAGCAATGGCCATTTGTGTCATATAAAATTACATTTACATTTGACATTTTTGTCTTTTATACATTTTTGCTTCCTCTGTTTTGGAAATGTTTTGGAAATAACACAAGATCCAGGATTCAAAGAGAACATACAGTAGTGCTCGTCCCTTAGCTATATGTTCCACTCTTTGGAAAAGAGCCTTGAAACATGGCTGATAGCTACAAATTAGCTACTAATGTTTTAACCCTTTAGACTTCTAGAATGTGGCTACAGAATACTGAGAATTCTAAAAAAGAATGAAAAAGCCACACATCTCAAAGAAATAGGCATAGCACAAAAACAACAAATAATTTACAATTACAAGTTTACTTTTTTAAAGAGCACAATCATCTTTAATATGACACCAAAATCATGTCATTGAGACTAATGCGATGTTTACCTCTCATTGTTTAAATACTCCCCATCAAACACAATAAGTGAAAAACAAACTATACTACCACATTTCTCAACAATAATATGTAATAAACACAAATATAGGATATTTATACATCTTTTTTGCCCATTTTAGTGGGCTCCAAAATGACTGGATATATTTTAAAAATATAAACAGTACAACTATAGAGAAAAACGCAAAATACCAACATGTGAGAAATACTGTACTTCATTCATGTGTAAATAGAACCAACCAAAATCTTTTGTTGATTAAATTTAAAGTCAAGGTTTCACAAACAATGGCACGCTTAAAGATTGTAGTAAATAACATCTACCAAAATTAAACCAGGAATTAGATTCCACTTATTTAAGTTAATCTATGTCTAAATGAACCATATCGAACCACTACATCACTTCCTATTTCACTATTGTATAAAAATGAGGTAACACATGCAATGTCTCTTTGTCATCCAACACCATGGAGAAAACGAAAGAACTGGCAGTTGAAAAGAGACAGATGGTCGTAGACCTTCATAAATCTGAATATACCACTGAGCACTGTCAGGGCAGTTATTACAAAATTCAAATAGTGGGGAACAGTTGAGAACCACACAGGTAGAAGATGGGTAGAGGATGCATATCCCACAGGATAGGGAGGAGGATGGTGAGAGAAGCAACAAAATCCCCAAGAATCACTGTAACAGAATTGCAGGCCTTGGTGGCGTCTTGGGGTCACCAGGTTTCAAAAACCACCATGGGACGCCACCTCCACAACTATGGCCTCTTTGGAAGGGTTGCCAGATGAAAGCCCTGTCTGACCCGAATACACAGACGCAAGTGCTTGGAGTTTGCCAAACGTCATTTAAATTTTGATTGGAGGTGCCCTGGTCAGATGAGACCAAAATTGTATGTGTTGGTCAGATACAGCATTGGCATGTTTGGCATTGAAACAGAAATGGATATGAGGAGAGGCACCTGATACCCATGGTGAAATATGGTGGTGGGTCAGTGATGTTTTGGGGCTGTTTTAATTCCAGAGGTTCAGAAACACTAGTCAAGATTGATGGCATAATTAATTCCACCAAGTTTTGGGCAATTTTGCCTGACAATCTCGCCGCCTCTGCCAGAAGGCTAGATGGACTTGCCAAAAAGACATTGATCAATAGGTTGTGTTTGCCTACAATCGATAATCAGATTGGATAGGACCAATTAGGCTCTATAGGGTACACACACTTCAAAACCCATGGTCTATAAATATATATATATTTTTTTACAAATTTAGCAAATCTTCAATTATGAAGTGACAACGTAATGAGCAATTACAATATTACAGCCTCCATTCACTGCATTCAGTGAAGCCACAGCACACATATTGCCAAACAATCTTTTTTTCACATCTGTGGCCATTTCCACATGTATGACACTTATGGAGATAATACAAAACATTTTTGGCTACGCAACAAAAAATTGCAACTCTTTATATTGAGATATAAATAAATTGATCTTGACAGCTGAAGCGTTCGTCTGTAACAACCTGTAACAACCAAGTTGTTATAATGCCAGATAAATAATACAACACAAGATCTACAAATATACAGTATACTGTTTGGTAAATGATACATGGTACTTTGGACCAAGACACTGCTTACCAAAGTGAAAAATAAAATAAAATAAATGAGCCAGGTCTAATGCCAGATCCAGACTGTCACTCAGGTCTATCTATGACAAATATGTCGTGTTGCAAGAGAAAACATGCAGCCCACAACTTTTCTTAGTACTGTAGCCAGATTGACAAACTGGAACATTAGCTAGCTATGGAAAGCAGATGGGAAAGTTTCAATATACAGAATCAATGGTTTTATGATTGTATCAATGATTTTGGAAGTAATATGAAAAAACATCACTTAGTTAGATGAATCTATATCTAAATTTGCACCTTGTTTTTTTGACAATACTGCACCAGCAATATTTCCACCTCACAGTTCGTCTGCTTATATACCATCAAGTTTTCAAAGCAGGGTTAAAAATTGTCAATCTGACAGATATTACAAGTTTCACAACAGCATATGTTTTGCAGTATACTTGCTAGCTATATAGCTTCTCAAATAGCAGACTTTAGGGATGCTCTGAGTATATTGTTTTGCAAATGCTGAGCTGATAGTCGGATCATCCCTACTAAATATACAATTAATTTGCACAGACACAAATCGTTTTCAATACTAAATAGGTTGAATGAACTCAGTTGTCATTTGTACCCTTGTTATACTCCAGTTTGAACATACAGTATAAGGGTGTGAAATGAAGAAAAAAATATTCATCTGTAAATTTGTGAGTAGAAGCCATTGTACCATCTGAAGCAAAGTTGGTTAGTTCCTGGTACAAATGAGAAAGCAATAATGTTTGAAAAAATAAAACTTCCATCTGGGTGGGAATTTCCCAGACCAGGAAACACTGCCAGAACAGAAATTTTGTTTTTTAAAGACAGGAAAAATCATGCAACCTTGTGCATTTAGCAAGGCCAATCCTGGTACAACCAAGAAAACCAACCATAAGGACTTGTAGCAGAATCTGTATGCCACAGACATTTTTAGATCTCCTTTCCCCAGTCTGGACACAATGTGACATAGTATTGAGCTGTTTTCCGGGCGACAATTGAAATATATATTATTTTCCTATGCCTAAATGAGTAGGAAAATCATACTGTATGTCTGACCTGGAAATGCCTGGGATAAGTTAAATAACACCCAATGTTCCCGTTACCATGAAATACACCTTTAATGATATTACAAGGGAAGGTGTTTACCTGATGAAGGTCTGAGGCCGAAACGTTGTTTTTTTCTAATAAATAATTGCTTGCGAAATGGTCAGCGTGCAGAACCACAAGGGAAGGTGTAACTAGCTGGCTTGCATCCATTTCAATTAAAAAAGTTATTCATATACTGTAGTTTGTTGGTAAAGGTTTCTTTGATGGAGGTGCCTGCCCACATAGATGTGTTACACTTCATCCCCCACTTAAGGAAACTTTATTATTATTATTATTATTATATTAGAATTGTATCTGTATCTTTTTTTAAACTTTGTGGATGAGTATTTCTGCATGTAGTTAAATTGATTTACTTTTCTCTCCTACATTTACACCACCGATACAAAGGTTTCCAGACAAAAATATTGACAATTTTAATTGATGTTTTTGTGTTCATGTCTTTCTCAGACTTAAAATAAATAAAAATGTTAAATGTATGTTTCTCTCTTCCTGTCTTTCCCAATATAGAGGACTAATGCCACGGACTCTAGACAGCCAAATAACTTTGGAGAAAACTCCCAGCTACTTTGTGACACGAGAGGCACCCAGACGCATTGCCAGCATGTCCTCCAACACAAGGCTAATTGTGGTTGTGCGTAATCCAGTCACCAGGGCTATTTCAGACTATACACAGACTCTGTCCAAAAAGCCGGACATCCCCACATTTGAGGAGCTGGCTTTCCAAAACCGGAGCCAGGGTCTGGTAGACACGTCATGGAATGCTATCCGTATAGGGATGTATATCCTCCACCTAGAGAACTGGCTACAGTACTTTCGCCTCTCCCAGATCCACTTTGTGAGTGGAGAGCGCCTAATCACAGACCCAGCGGGTGAGCTTGGCCGTGTCCAGGACTTCTTGGGTCTCAAACGTATCATCACAGACAAGCACTTCTACTTCAACCGAACCAAAGGCTTCCCTTGCCTGAAGAAACCAGAGAGCAGCAGCCAGCCTCGCTGCCTGGGCAAGTCTAAGGGCAGAACTCATGTGCAGATAGATCGAGAAGTCATTGAGCAGCTCCGGGACTTTTATAGGCCTTTTAACATAAAATTCTATGAGATGGTTGGACAAGATTTTAGGTGGGATTGAGAATCACATAAAACATGAACTTGTAATACATGTTTATTTAAATGGCTACCTCAGTGGAGCATTCCAATAAGTAGACCTTAACCAAGTAAAATTAATATCTCTTTAATGTTTGAAATAACAGTGCAAGTTTAAAAAGGTGTAATAGGCTTTTAAAACCTTTAAATATAACTACCTGATATAACATCATGCTGGTTGTATTATTATATAAATAAAATCTAAAGATATGCTGCCATGCCATTTAAACTCACATTTAGTAATGTCCTGAATTAAAATGTTTTTCTTGCAAAGATGTTACTTTTACAACATTTTACCTACATATCACTTGTGAATCATTCCATAGCAGTTAATAACAATAAAGTATTATTGTGACAACTGACTTATTGTAACATTACTACTGTATCCTATGCAAAGATCACAGAAATTACAAAATAATGCATGCATGTGTTTAGCATGATGACAGTCTCGCAAATGGAGGAAATATTAAATATAAAAACTATAAGCTACAGTTTAAATGAAATGGAATTATATTACATTATTTGAATTTCATCATACAGTAGCATTATGATGATAATGGAAAGCATCTGTCTTTTTAGGAATACACAAAGAAGAGGTGGAGTGTGACGGAAAGATACATAAGGAAGGTATCTGGTTATCAACATAGCAGTGAGGTCTCCATCAAAGGCAGCAAAAAGAAAGACAGCAGATGTCTGTACACTTCCTTCTCCAGATTGTGAAATTATAGCATTTAACAAGCACCCAAACTGATGAATGCTAATTATTAAATCATGTATTTTTCATTAGTTTACCATGCATCCGGAAAGTATTCACAGCGCTTCCCTTTTTCCACATATTGTTATCTTACACCCTTATTCCGTAATGGATTAAATTAATTATTTCCCTCAAAATTCTACAAACAATACCCCATAATGACAAAAAATAAATGTGTTTGAAATCACAAAATAAAGCACAGATGCTGTCTTTGGTAACTGTTTAAGTAAAAACATCTTTTTATTATTAAACACAGTACAAAAGTATGCAAATTACAGAGCAAGATACACTATATGGCCAAAAGTATGAGTTTGTTGGACATCCCATTCCAAAACCATGGGCGTTGATATGGAGTTGACCTCCCTTTTGAAACGATAACAGCTGTCACTCCTTTGATGAGGCTTTACAAAATAGTTTGATACAGGTCATCAACTGATATTAGCTACTTGTTTGCATGGTCAATGTGCTTAGTAATAAAGTATTTATTGGGTAATCCATTACAGTTGAATAACTATTATTAATAAGGAAGGCTAGATAATTATAGTTTTACAACATTAACTTATATTAGAAAGAGTAGTGGCTACTGAGGACAAAACCAAGATTGTTTCTGCATGTGACTCTTCTTTTTATACATCCTCCCCTAACATGAGATGTCCATGTGTCCAGAATGTTTGTATACTGTTGGTTGTGCCTCTTGTTCTTGTAAGGACAAGTATGTGCTCTCAGCAGTAATCTAACTAGTAATACAGCATAAAACAACAACACCAAATCATTAGTTAATACTTCTTGTAGCCCCACTGATTACCAAATGAGCTTTTACTATGAATAAAGGATTATTAACTGATACCTCACAATTAGTTAATTATATTTGTGTCCCCTTAAGTAAAGGGATGACTTACCGTACTCTACCTTACAAATAACTAACTAACGACCCTTTGGTAGTTATAAAGCAGTAAGAACTGATACTGCACCATTAGTTAATAATGTTTGTCTCCCTCGAGTTAAAGTGATGAATCATTATGACTTGCAGTACAGTACCAATGGCAATGAGCAATAACTGATAACTCACCATTACTTATAATTGTGAAGTCATTAACTTCCAATGTCATCTGTTGTGATTTCACACAAAATAACAACCATTGAACTCACATCGACACCACAGTATTTAAGTTATTGTGTAATAGTAATAGGTATACTACTGTATGTTAGATTTTACCCACATGTTTCATACTTTGCCATATACGTACAGTGAGGGAAAAAATTATTTGATCCCCTGCTGATTTTGTATTTTTGCCCATTGACAAAGAAATGATCAGTCTATACTTTTAATGGTAGGTTTATTTGAACCGTGAGATATGGAAGAACAACAAAAAAAATCCAGAAAAATGCAAGTTATTGATTGATTTGCATTACAATGAGTGAAATCCCCTCTCAATCAGAAAGATTTCTGGCTCCCAGGTGCCTCTTATACAGGTAACAAGCTGCAATTAAGGAGCACTCCCTTGAAGGGAGTTGATGTCGCTAATGTCAGCTCATTACCTCTATAAAACACACCCATCCACAGAAGCAAGCAATCAATCAGATTCCAAACTCTCCACCATTGCCAAGACCAAAGAGCTGCCCAAGGATGTCAGGGACAAGATAGTAGACCAACACAAAGCTGGAATGGGCTACAAGACCATCACCATGCAGCTCGGTGAGAAGGTGACAACAGTTGGTGAAATTATTTGCAAATGAAAGAAACACGAAGGTGAGAAATCAGTCCAGAACTACACAGGGGTATCTTGTTAATGATCGCAAGGCAGCTGGGACCATAGTCACCAAGAAAATAGTTGGTAACACATTGAAATAAAATCCTGCAGTGCCCGCTAGGTCCCCCTGCTCAAGAAAGCACATGTACAGGTCCATCTGAAGATTGCCATTGAACATCTGAATGATACAGAGGAGACCTGGGTGAAAGTGTTGTGGTCAGATGAGACCAAAATGTAGCTGTTGGGAGGAAGAGGAATGCTGACTATGACCCCAAGAACACCATTTCAAATGTCAAACATGGAGGTGGAAACATTATGCTTTGGGGGTGTTTTTCTGCTAAGAGGACCGGAAATGTTCATTGCTTTAAAGGGACGATGAATGAGGCCATGTACCATCAAAAGCCCAACCAGGGAAAGAAGTTGAAAATTAGCACTAGCTATAAACTTTGTATGCAGCATCACAGTGACAAGCTTTGTTTTGACATCATGTTTGTTTGCATTGTCCCTGTCAAATAAATAAATAAATTAATTAATTAAAATATTCCCTCATTCCCTCAGCCAGGGCATTGAACATGGGTTGTGTATGGGTATTCCAGCATGACAATTACCCAAAACACACGGCCAAGGCAAGAAAGGAGTGTCTCAAGAAGAGACACATTAAGGTCCTGAAGTGGCCTAGCCAGTCTCCAGACCTTAATCCCATAGAAAATATGTGGAGGGAGCTGAAGGTTTGAGTTGCCAAACGTCAGCCTCAAAACCTTGATGACTTGTTTTATTTTATTTTTGGTCTTTGAGGATCTGCAAAGAGGAGTGGGACAAAATCCCTCCTAAGTTTTGTGCAAACCTGGTGGCCAATTACTGTACAAGCAACATCTGACCTCTGTGATTGCCAACAAGGGATTTTGCCACCAAGTACTAAGTCATGTTTTGCAAAGGGGTCAAATACTTATTTCACTCATTGTAATGCAAATCAATTAATGATTTTTTGTTGTTTTTCTATCTCTCGCTGTTCAAATAAACCTATGATTACAATTATAGAATGATAATTTCTTTTTCACAGCGCAAACGTACAAAGTCAGCAGGGGATCAAACATTTTTTTCCCTCAATGTATACAAGATGTATACAAGATTGAAAATATCATTTTAGTACAACTGAAATATCCTGCCAATGTCTTATACAATTTAAATACTCTATACTGTATGTCACTAGTAAACCAACAATAGTAAATAAAATGTAAGTTTATTTATCATGCATAAATGACCACTGTAAAACTATTAAACGCTCACATTCTGAGTGAATGTATTGGTCCATATTCAAAACAAATATGCCAATTGTTTAGGCATTCATTTCCCATGAATATGCATTCATGACTCACAAAAAGATAAATCATATACTCAGTGAATTTAATGCTCCCTAATTAAACAACTATGCTCATTGTTTAGGCATTAATTTCCTTAATGTCTGCATTCATGACTAGTGCAAAACATACTTCTTTGATAACATAGCTAGCTGGGTTAACTACTATAACTAGACTAACAAAACAACATACATGTGACATTGTTATCAGAAAACAGTACTTGTAGGTAATGTTCTAAATCGCTAATATTATGTAGTTCATAACATTTGTTTTACTAAAACAATATGGTTCAAAATTTGAAACACTTGGAATTCAGGTAGTTAAAAATATAGCTATTTCTTTGATAATGTAGGAGACAAGGACAACAATAAAGTAGACCAGTATCAGTAGATAAACTAAGTACATTTTTTATTTTGGGCAACAGCTGCCTTAGTATGTGGGTATCCTACAATACTTACTCTACAGTGCCGATGTCACGGTCGCCCTTACGGGACCTGAAAATTGTTTTAGTTTCTTGCCTGTACAGTATGTGATTATGATTTCTGTCCTGTGTGGAATGTTTATATTCTGTTTCTGCTTGTCAGGTCAGCTGACTTCATATGACTTTCATTAACCTATATATCTCTTACACTTATTCCCAGCATAATTATCCAGTGTATTTAGGTTTTGTATTAGTGTTGTCAGCTGCCACTCAGCTCACATTGTTTATTGTCAGTCCGTGTGTGTGTGTCAGTGATTAACAGTAGTCCAATTCAACGTTTTGCCCTATAGGAGGCGTTCTGATTTTGTGAAAGTATTTTTGTATTAAAATAACTTTTGTTTTGCCAATCCACCGTTGTGTGTCTCTATCCTTTCACTCCATGGAACAGTATACATGTAGTTATTACAGCCGAGCCTTCTTGCTAACAAAGTCAATTTAGTTATTTGAAGTCCAGCTTTCTAGCCATACTCTCAATGGACAACATGGCAAAAGTATTAAGCACTCAGAAGACCTCAGCTAAAGGTGATGCGTTGAATGCTACCTGCCTGTCAACCCAGTGTAATCTAACCTTACTGTAAATGCTGCTCACCACCTTCCTTTGGCAGTTGGTTTGGAAGCGGCTTGGCTGTCGACGAGGCAACTGATGCCTCATCTGAGCATGAACAACCACGGCAGAGTGACTTTGGTTTTGACATGTCCACTTTAATGTTACAAACTCCAGAAGAAAATGCACCTCAATTGGGGGTATACATGGCACAGTGGGCTAAATCCCTGCCTTGCACGACAGACTGTGTCATGGTAGTCAGTGGTTCGAGCCTGACTATGGGCTCTCAGATTTTCCGGGGCAACGTGAATTAGCATAGTGATGCCCAGGATTTCGGTTAGATAAATCAGATTATCTATCTTGCCACATTGCTCTCCAGTGACTCCTTGTGTTCATAATGTGTGTGCCTGTAAATTCAATCGCGAAGTATAGTTGGTGAACATATTCATCCAGTGCATGATCTGACTAAAGGTTTCCATGTTGGCTAAGCAGTGCAAAGACAATCGGCGAGTTGCCAACATGTGGTTGGATGAACCATGTGCGTGCCCATCGCCATCCCACATAACTATATCTAGCTCAAACAAAATGTTGTTGGTGAAAGACTGAACCATTCTATGTAAAAAGAGAGGGGGTAGTGCAGACACTGTCTATATCAGGGATTTTCAAACCCTTGCATGGAGGGCCTAATGTGTGCAGGTTTTCGCTTTCACCTAGGCTGATGGAGTAGCTCACTAAATGGTTAGGATCTACCCTCACCTGGCAGTCTAATGTAGGTCCTAATTTAGCTCTATTTGAAGGCAAAGACCAAAAACCAGCATACACTAGGCCCTCAATGGAAGGGGTTGGAGACCCCTGGTCTAGATGTCTACTCTTTGCCCCCCTCCCAAAATAGAAAAGAAAATGGAATAAAAAGTTTTACTTGTAAAGTGTACATACAGTATTCTGTCTATTATGTCCACTTGAATGACAGTCAAACCAATGTTATATCATTTTCTAATATTTTGTATGGCCCCTGTCAGTAAAGGGCCCTTGGAATTGTCCTAAGTTTCCATAATTTACTGCACCTGTTGCATCATAGCATTTTTCATTCACTCACAGTTTGTCTTTGAGTTATAGCATTCATTAAACTGTCATTTGTGATGCTCCTAATTAATTCTTGATTAACCTGGCAATATTTCTCTACCCCTGCCTGTTAGTTTGTGAGCCATCACCATACACAGTGATATAGTAAGCAGTTTAGCAATGAGCTCAACTTTATCTTACCACAGGTAATTACAATGTTTCCCCCAGAATGCCTTTAACTTAACTACAGAGCATTGAGGGAAATTTATTTCCATGCTTGGTGTGACTGCACTGCAGATAAAAATAATGATCCATCCTTTACAATGGAAACATTCTTTTGGGATTCCATTGTGGCACTTCCTAGCAGCCATGGAAAAAGTTAGAAATGTGTATATCCAGATGGATGTCAGTACAAAATACTGAATAAAAATCCAACAGATATTGTATAGTCCACGATTGTAATGTACAGAACTTTGTGTCTCCTCACTCTGAAATCCAATTGTATCATTCCTTGTTTATTTATTCCATTTAATATATCAACAATCACATACTGTCTCATTTCTGTCATTGAATACTCATATATTATATCTGTTCCTTTTTCAGGGTGTCTGCAGGTTTGATGACGTTAAATGTAAGACTTTTTTAATCCCACTCTAAATTCTTCTTAAGACCAATACTGCAGTGAACATACTGTAAAAAATATAAAATAAATACCTGTGATTGGTCTGGAATTAAATTATAATGCATGCTGGCAGAGGATTATGTATTCTATCTTGTAGTATTACTAAACTATCTAATTTTTGATCAAACAAAACGTATGACCTGGGACATGGTTTACATAATAATAACTTTTTAACAAAAACTAGGCTATAAAAAAGTAGTTTTCTGCAAACCTGTGCACATCTAGCCTGGTCCTACCAGACTGTCGTTTGTACATTTCATTTGTACAGAGAGTCTGGCCACTCTCCATTGACAAGCGTTAACTTCCTTGAAGAGAACTTACTCTGTTGAAGTTTAAAATTATTGGATCTGCCATAACCAATCGCTAACGTTTGGTTGTGACGTACTACACTCAAACTAGCGCAGGACATCAACCTCATCGTTCTCAGCCAATCCCTCTTTTCGATGATTGGACTGGTAAAGAATTGTTCTGAGAAAACCAGGGAATATGCTGCAAACCCAGACGGAGTATTGAAGGAAGATGAAGTACCAAGGAGAGCGTAGCCAGGCTAGTGCACATCTACACTAGCCCTAAAATTAGCCAGCAGCAACTTAATACTAATGTTGAGAAATGAAATTACTATACCATTTAGAACTGCAGCCTACTATCCGATGTAATATCATTACAAAATCCCCATAAATTGATGACTGATAATTTTTTTAGAATTAGACACTGAACGACGAGTCATTTATTGATACTTAATTGTATCGAGGCAATTTGGCTGGTGCCTAAAAGGTATTGAAATCAATACCCAGGCCAAGGCTGTGACATACTGTGACAACCTCTGTGGTTGGTTCTCATTCCCTGCTGTTTTGCAATTCTTGGATGAAGGGGTGGTGTTGACCGTTTATCATGTTAGTGAAGAAGAAACTCTGTGCTGCGCACTGACCTGTTTTCGGATGTCAGGAGCGAGAGTTGTATGGCACACTGAGAGTCTCGTTTGCGTTGGAATGCAATTGTAATAGAATTCCAAATTCTTCTGTCAACTTCTACTTAGTTCAGAGAAAGTAAAAAAAGAAGGTGGAATGGTAACAATAGTCTGCATGTACCAGGGCTTCCTTCAGGAAAATTTGCAGCCAGCAATTTGAAAGGGAGAATTATATTTTCCCAGATATTTAAAAGTTTGAAAGGAAACATACAGCCTAAAGCGATATTATTATTAAACAAATATCAGAATAATAATGAATATAGTTGCAAACAACAATGGTACTGTCATGTTTCAGGTGGTGGTGTAGAGAGGAAGACCCGAAGCAGCAAATGGTAGTTGTTAGTATTTACTTTGAGTGCTGGTCCAAGAAACACACAAGGTTGCAGGGTAAGCTTCAGCGAGATGCGCAACCGACATAAGTATTTAAGCCTACGTGCTCTCTACAGAGGCACGGACACTGATAGCTAAATACAATACATCAAGGTACATAGAGACTACGAACCACGGGACTCACTTTTCACAACTCGTAGCTCCTGGACAGACTTCAAAGAAATAGCGTACTTCCACAGCAAGACAACGATCAACCATCTCTCTCGGATCTGGGCTGCTTAAATACAGAAACACGGCTGTACGTAATCAGGAATTAGCCAGATCTACAATATACCAGCCTACCCTAACCTAAGCGCTATCGTAGCAGACGTCCAAATCAGAGAGAGGTTGGCACATACAGTAAAGGCACAGTCCACGTAACTTAAGAGTAAACTATATAAATGAAAACTTCATGCAATGCATGGAATATGCAGTATAGACAGTAAAAATAACCAACTATAAACAATATCAACCATTAGTTTCTAGCATGTACGTTTGGGAGATATGACATTTGACGCTCTCAAGCGTCATTCAACCTTCTGTTCGGCCAATTTTGTCAGCCAACTGGCAATGTATCACTTGATTCCTTGTCACAGAAAGGAGAGGCATGTATGAGAAACCTGTATGCCAAAGGAAAGGTTGATAAGACTTATTGTTGATTTTAAGATCATTGTTAATAGTTTTGGCACATTTTCACTAAACAGAAAAATCTATCATGGCAGACTGTATGGGTTCTGGAGGCTTTTATGTTCATCATGAGATATTAGGCAGGTACATAAAAAATGCACTGCACCCATCTGCACTTGGTCAAATGTGGTGGAAATGGAATCATGTTGAAATTAGCTAACTCAATCATGTACTGTAGTGCCCCTGATAGACGAATCAGGGAAGGTGTCTAGTAGTGGATACTCGTGTCTATTAGTGTATGGTCATGAAGACCTACGACTCAGCAGTCCACTGTCCAAAACCGAAGACACAGACACGGCCATGGAGTCTAAACAGGATAAGAAAATAGTCTGCTAGGAGACATTCGTGTCTGTATGTGTATGGTCATACAGAGTTCGGACTAAACTGTCCACTCTCTAAGGGCAATGACAAAAACACTGGCAGTGGATAATGCAGTGGTATGACACTGCTAGTAGTATGTTTTTTTTTATCTCACCTAGTGTTTGAGTGTCTGTGACAAGAAAATACAGATGGCGTATTAGTTGGTCAATACAGTAAGCACAGGAAAATTGTCTGGTAGTGGACACGCGTGTCTATGTGTGTATGGCCATAAAGACCTCTGACCCCACAGTCAGTCCTCTGTCTAAAACTGAAGACAGATATGGAGTGTCAACATGATAGTAAAATAGTCTGGTAGTGGACACGCAGGTCTGTGTGTATGGCCATAAAGACCTCTGACTCCACAGTCAGTCCTCTGTCTAAAACTGAAGACAGACATGGAGTGTTAACATGATAGTAAAATAGTCTGGCATGGATCATTCATGTCTGTATGTGTATGGCCGTACAGATGCCTGATGTCCACTCTCTAAGAACTGACAAAACACTGGCAGTGGAAATATCTGGAACAAGTGATGTCATACATGCACTCCGGACATGGCCACATGATAGGAAATAAGTCAGGCGTGGGACATTCGTGTCTGTATGTGTATGGTCGCATACAAAAATTCAGCACTGTAGGTCAAACGAGGTGGCAATGGCATAATTTTGAAATTAGGAAATTGAGGCTTGTCCTGTAACGCTCCAGGTGGAGGAATCGGTACAGGCCTTGGTGAACAAGTTACAAAAGGGATATAGTGGGCAAATTAATAGCAGGGACTTTTTGTGATATTTGGCAGTAGATGTGTTTGAAAGGCATTTATTAGCATTTACAGTGCCTTGCGAAAGTATTCGGCCCCCTTGAACATTTCATTTTGCCACATTTCAGGATTCAAACATAAAGATATAAATCTGTAATTTTTGTGAAGAAGCAACAACAAGTGGGACACAATCATGAAGTGGAACGAATATTTATTGGATATTATAAACTTTTTTAACAAATAAAAAACTGACGAATTGGGCAAGCAATTTTATTCAGCCCCTTTACTTTCAGTGCAGCAGACTCTCTCCAGAAGTTCAGTTAGGATCTCTGAATGATCCAATGTTGAACTAAATGACTAATGATGATAAATAGAATCCACCTGTGTGTAATCAAGTCTCAGAGGTCCGTTGAAAGCACAGAGAGCATCATGAAGAACAAGGAACACACCAGGCAGGTCCGAGATACTGTTGTGGAGAATTTTAAAGCCGGACTCTGATACAGAAAGATTTCTCAAGCTTTAAACATCCCAAGGAGCACTGTGCAAGAGATAATATTGAAATAGAAGGAGTATCAGACCACTGCAAATCTACCAAGACCCGGCCGTCCCTCTAAACTTTCAGCTCTTACAAGGAGAAGACTGATCAGAGATGCAGCCAAGAGGCCCATGATCACTCTGGATGAACTGCAGAGATCTACAGCTGAGGTGGGCGAGTCTGTCCATAGGACAACAATCAGTCATATACTGCACAAATCTGGCCTTTATGGAAGAGTGGCAAGAAGAAAGCCCATTTCTGAAAGGTATCCTTAAAAAGTGTTGTTTAAAGTTTGCCACAAGCCACCTGGGAGACACACCAAACATGTGGAAGAAGCTGCTCTGGTCAGATGAAACCAAAATGGAACTTTTTGGCAACAATGCAAAACGTTATATTTGGCGTAAAAGCAAAACAGCTCATCACCCTGAACACACCATCCCCTTTGTCAAACATGGTGGTGGCAGCATCATGGTTTGGGTCTGCTTCTCTTCAGCAGGGACAGGGAAGATGGCTAAAATTGATGGGAAGATGGATGGAGCCAAATACAGGACCATTCTGGAAGAATGATGGAGTCTGCAAAATACCTGTGACTGGGACGGAGATTTGTCTTCCAACAAGACAATGATCCAAAACATAAAACAAAATCTACAATACAATGGTTCACAAATAAACATATCCAAATGTTAGAATGGCTAAGTCAAAGTCCGGACATGAATCCAATCGAGAATCTGTGTAAAGAACTGAAAACTGCTGTTCACAAACGCTCTCCATCCAACCTCACTGAGCTCAAGCTGTTTTTCAAGGAGGAATGGGCAAAAATTTCAGTCTCGATGTGCAAAACTGATAGAGACATACCCCAAGCGACTTACAGCTGTAATCGCAGCAAAAGGTGGCGCTACAAATTATCAACTTAAGGGGGCTGAATAATTTAGCATGCCCAATTTTTCGGCAGTGGGCGGCAGTGGCTCAGTGGGTCAAGTAGGTTGTCCAGCAATCGGAAGGTTGGTGGTTCGATCCCCGGGTCCTCCTGACCAAGTGTCGAGGTGTCCATGAGCAAGACACCTAACCCCAGCTGCTCCCGACGACTGGCTGGCGCCTTGCATGGCTGACACCGCCGTCGGTGTATGAATGTGTGAATGAATGGGTGAGTGTGAGGCAATGTAAAGCGCTTTGGTGGCCATTGTTGGTCAGAAAAAGCGCTATATAAATGCAGTCCATTTACCATTTGCCCAATTTTTCAGTTCTTTATTTGTTTAAAACGTTTGAAATATCCAATAAATGTCATTCCACTTCATGATTGTGTCCCACTTGTTGATTCTTCACAAAAAATTACAGTTTCATATCTTTATGTTTGAAGCCTGAAATGTGGCAAACGGTCAAAAAGTTCAAGGGGGCCGAATACTTTTGCAAGGCACTGTACATTAGCTTGTGTCAAAAGTGGTCAAAATTCAGTTGGCTGTGGATTTGCTATCTTCTGAGATATTGACAAATGGATAACACACATGGTGAGGTATGGGAGTATGTTTCAACATGTGCATTGACAGTGAAGTGAATAGTTCATAATGCATAGTTTCTTAATGCAATTTACACATGGATATGGTGCATGTTATTTTTTAACACTGATTGGCCATCTTGTCCGCCATCTTGCATTGTATCTCTTATTGCTTGCCACGCTATAAGTAGGCATGTATGATACACCTGTATGCCGAAAGACAGGTTGAGATTTTTTAATAGGTTTGGGCAAATTTTTACTGTACAGGAACATCCAAAACAACGGACTTCATGGATTTTTTGGGCCTTTTATGTTCATCATGAGAAATTAGGCAGGTACAGAAAAGTGCAGCACTAAAAGTCAAACGGGATGGAAATGGGATAATGTTGAAATTAGCTAATTGAATTGTGTACTGTAGCGCCCTTGGTGTAGGAGTCGGGGCATGTGTCAGTGGTAGTTACTCCTGGGCTATAGTTTAAGTGGGTAAATTTATAGCAGTTTTTTACAATGTACTTTTTGTATTATTAAGCAATTTAGGGCACAATAATAATAATACTAACAATTACAATTGGGTTACTCCTTAGGGAAGTTAGCCATGTGAGACATTCATAAGTAGAACGTTATGTTCTGAAAGCATAACAGTTTTTGTGTTTTAGGTTTAGATGTTTACTAATGTTCCTATACCAGTAATGTTTGCTGTGCACGATTGATGGAATCTTGAGAGAGAGCATGCCTGGTATGAAATTGTTGCTTGTGTTTTTATAGTTTCTTCTAATTACAAAGTAATTTCATGTCCCTCTTCATCCAATGGAGAGAAGCTATAAAATAGCTTGCTAATGTTAGCTAAGATAATTGAGACTACAAAACATTTAGCTACAGTATCTGTGTTTATTTATCTTTCCAACTCACGATCAGATAAAGATCACTGTAAAAAATATCTGTTAAAAAACTACAAGAAGTACTGGTAATTTGTTGCCTGTACTTTTTCAATTATTTGACAGATATTTCCTTCAAAACAATAACAGAAAATACTTTATAAACACAGTAGATCTCCATTACAAAGTAATGTTTTCTGTTACTGTCCTAAAGAAAATGTAAGTAAAATAATAAAAAGTACTGGTATATTTGTTACCAATACTTTGTACATTTTTTGATGGAATTCTTTTTACAGTGTACTCGTTTGGAGCTGTAACCTATTCTTAATTAGCAGGTAAACACTGTTCTCAATGTTTACAAGGCTTGTGCCAGGCTACCAGAAGATGTTTGTGTCAGTGAGCGAGGCGATACACTGAAGAATGTCTATTGGCTGTGACAATGTGGTAGTATTATTATTAGTATTATTACAAATATTATTGTATATTATTGTTACAAATATGTAGTATTGATAATAATTCATTAGTGAGGCATTGCTAGCTCAGGAACACAACTAAAGAATGTTCTCATTGCTAGCTATCGGACATTCTCTTGCATTTCTATATTTGCCGTTTATGCTATGCTAGCTCAAGAAGTAGCTGCAAATTTGGTTACTGGAAAAGGTTTTTGTAATATTGTCACACCAACTAACATTACCCTAGTCTCAGCTCATTGCTTGCTTCAATGTGGTTTAGATGACAGCAGAATGCAAGCCAAGAAAATCATGATTTAAATAAGAACATTATTCAAACAAAGCAAATGCATAAGTACTAGCAATATGTCTAGCTGTTTCACATTGTTGATGATAGTCGATAACTAGTCTACATATTGTTAAAAATGATTATAATATAACTTTAAATATCCTCCTATAAAAAAGTTCTGTGGTTCCAGTTTGTCAAAGTGTACAATGTCAAAAAATGCACCGTGGAAAAAAGCAGACCATGTTTTCCTCAAAGGGATTCAATAACTGGAAGCATGCTCCAGCAAGCTTTGATCGTCATCAGCAAATCAAACCCCACCACTATGCTGTCACCGTTAATGCCTAAGACGCAAGGCCCTTAGATACACAGCTGTCAAGTGCCTGGACAATAAAACATCAAGATGCATTGTCTGGGGTAGCTGTTGATGTCCTTTCCAGTTTTAGTCTTCCTACTGTAGAAAGACAGTCATCATCACTGTTATTTGGAAAGAGTCTCCAAAAAAAAACATTTCCACCAGCAAAACAGAGATTCAAGGTGAATCATTAACCTATTACACCATGTTGCTATGTTGGATTCTACAGAAAAAATAACTCATAGATTAGCTTCCAAAATCACAAGTTATACAAATCTGTAGTGAATGTCATTTGAGTTATCAGGATTGTTTTAAACTAAAATGTAAATCTCTGCACATTCAATATCATTGCAAACAAATTTTTATATGTTTTCGGTCAGCTGACCGAAACAAATGTAATAATAAGCTTTTAGTCACCTGACATTCACGTTCATGTATTTAAAGGTAATATCTTAAAATCTGTTTTTTGTGAGCTTTTAAAAACGTGAATATTTCCTAAACATTGTCATCAGATCACGTGTTGTACAGTAGAATCTGGCTGTGTTTTCAGAGTATAGCATGTTAAATGGTCTAATGCCACTATTTATCTTTAATAACCCCATTACATGTTCACTTAATATACCGTGGAATGACTGCCTCAAAGTTAGATGAGAGACATCTGTAAGTGAGGTTTGTGAAAGGACAAAATGGCCCTAGTCCCCTGGCACATAAACTACTGATGCACAACATCTGGGGACTGAGACATGAGGGGTCTGGAGACATGGACCTGCACAGAATAAGCTCAGGCTGGACCTAGGAGGCATGAATCAGACTCACAAGTTTGTCAAACTGTACCGCCATTCAAATTTAGCCCCCTAGGCCAGACTAGACTAAATCATAGACCTTACTGAAGAGATGAGAGTTAAATGTTGAGACTGAGTCTTTGTCTCTCACATGGGTTGGCCAATCATTCCAGAAAAGTGGAGCTCTTTAAGAAAAGGATCTTCCAACCATTTGTTTAAACATTCTAGGAATATTGTAGGTATGTATGTCAGCACCAATTCAGACAGATAGTATAACAGAATTCCGGCTGTAAGTGATACTTTCTAAAGTGTTTGAATGTCATGGATGATCCTTAATGCCTAGGACCTTTATGAATTTTCTATCATGTCCGATACGGAATCAATGAAATGCTTGGTACATGGGTGAATTTTGTAAATACTGGTGGTGTGCATGGCCCATGTAAGTATGATAGTTTGAATGATTGCTGAACTGTTTACATTTTGAGAGTGAGAAATGTATGTTTGTTACGGAGCGAATCACATTTTTTGACTGAAGATAGGAGTAGCGATTGTATAATTTTGTGATCAAGGTCTGAAAGAAGTGTCTTTATAGGGCTGAAGTGAAGGATTTGTCGGACCGATGTGATAGCAGATTTGATTTGAAAATAAGGAGAAGAATAGAGGCTAGGTGGTTAGTATAGTATTTCGTTGGAGTTTGGCCCTGAAGTGTTTATCAGACTAAGTGCAGTTCTGTAACAAGCTGAGTGTTCAGGGTGAGGTCATGTTGTTTGAACATTGAGAACAAATTCATTGAAATCATTAGGGTGTTGACTCATTGTGCATTTTCATTCATGACTGGTTTAAAGACGTTGGATTGTTGTTGAATTGCATTGTTGTGTTTGCTTTTGTTAATGTCATATCTTAACAATTTGGGTGGTGCTAAATTAATTATAGCATAATTGGTTTTTAATTGATTATGTAAATGTTGAGGCTCAAAGTACTACACAAAATTCTCTATAGATCCTAATTGTTGGGATCTGTATTGGGTTGCTAATGGTAATGTAATTTTAAAAATGATTGACCGACTGGTTTTAATTTGTTATTGGTAACCAGTATTCCAATAGACAAATCAGACATATAGTTGATAAGTTTGGACACAGCAGCTAGGCAGGGAACATATGGGTTGTGTACATACAGTAAAAACTGTTTTTTTGAAACATATAGTTTCAATGCATTTGAATATGAAAAGTGATAGTGGTCATTTAACTTGAATATAATAATTTGACATTCGGTGGAATGGTTGAATACATTTCTAGTTGTACTTAATAAACCTACATTATTAAAATAGATTACACACATAAGCTTTGAAAATCACTGCCTATATGCAGAAACAGGTAATTATTAAATCGGGGAACTATAGAATTAGATGGAATTTAAACAAATTTTGAGAAATTGAGCTGTATGCCAAAATCATCAGTATTAAAACAATAAATGACCTGAAATATTTCAGTTGGTGTGCAATGAATCTAAAATATATGAAAGTTTAATTTTTATCATTACATTATGGAAAATTATGAACTTTATCACAATATGCTAATTTCTTGAGAAGGACCTGTATATGTGAAAGTTAGGGTTTGGGTTATATAACCATAAACAGAGCGACAGAGTACAGTGTGGATGTTTTCTATGTACTTGCACGCTTTGTGACACAGACACGTGGTGAGACGGAACCAAAAGACACTGGCCTCTGAACTACGCACAGAGGACAAAGGTTGGTACAGTACATCGGAGGTGAAGGTGACTATAGGGGGCTGTGACATGGTATATTTACAGTAGTCCCGCTAGTCTGTTACTGACTACACTGCAAATCTATAGGTTTATTTGTTGAATTATGCATCGTGATATATTGGTTAAAATAAAAACTGTGATTATGTCCCTAGACTGAATAAATGCTAATGGTTGAATGCTTGTATTGTTAATTTCTACGTAACTCTGGGATTCTGCATCCAGGCAAATATTGATTGATAAGATAGAGCAGGCCGCATCAGGATATTGCCTGCTCTGGGGTTTGGTATAAAGGAATTAAACGGGTATGAAATTGCAAACGCAGTTAATTGATGGGAATTTGTTATGAATAAATAGTGATACCATAATGTCGTGCGTTGAGCGCCTTCACAGTAGTACAATAATTTGAAACAGGAAATCACTGCAATGGAAAGGCTTGGAAAGGCTTAAAGATGGTTAGCAGTGTGTGACCTACTGGACGGTGAGAAAAAAAGGCAGGTCTACAGATGATTAGCAGTGTGACACCTACTCTGCGCTCTCGTTTCTGTGGGTCTAATCTCAGACTGGAGCTTATTAGTATTATTAGACTTTAGGAAAGCATTGATCTGCTGAGAGACAACTTTTACAAAAATATTTGAGAGGAATAGATTTTGAAATATGCAGATTAGTTATTAAATATTTCTAGCTATTTTAAAAGTACAGCCATTTTTTAGGGGGTTGGGTAAATACCCAGAGGATAGTGAGCAATTTATTATCTTAAGCAGACGACGGCCAAGCACAGGGAGAAGCTCATTTAGTAGTTTAGTTGGAATAGACGACAGTTGACATCTGGAAGTCTTTGAGGGCCTTTACTATTTTGTGAATGTTTCAAGGGATACAGGATCAAAAATATCAAGTTTCCTTCCTAATCCACGGTCCTGACTGTTCTGTGCCATTTAAGGACAGATGAGTTTAAGAGAGCGATGCTTCTTAAGGGAGGAGTCTGTAATTTGTTTTCTAATAGAATTGATCTTTTCGTCAATGAAGCTCATGACCTCACTGCCGAAATGAAGGCCAACTTAATTTGGGGACTGCTGCATAGCTCATTTTGCAACTGTATCGAAAATATACCTTATTGTCTGCTCTGAAATGTGTATGTTTCCATCCCCGTCCACCTGTCTCACCACCGTTATTACAGTAATTCCTGTAATCACAACCTTTCCAATCTTGTGTTCCCCGCCAGGACAACCCATATGGAATATCTGCCTTCTGCTATCATTTGGAAGTGTCAATCTGCTGTCAACAAGGCTGACTTCATCTCTGCCAACGCTGACCTATAGTCTCTTGATTTCCTGGCCCTGACAGTGACATGGATTATCCAAGATAGTACTGCTACTCTGGTTTTTCTCTCTTCATCTGACTATTAGTTTTCCCATACTCAAAGAGCTTCAGGTCAATGTGGTTGTGGAACAGGGCTACTCCTCTCCTTGAATTGGAGGTTCACCCTCTTCACTCTTTCTCACCTCCAGTGAGGGAAACACTTATTTGATCCCCTGCTGATTTTGTATGTTTGCCCACTGACAAAGAAATGATCAGTCCAAATTTTTATTTGTTAAACAATGTGTTTATTGAGTTTTTCTGGACATACAATGTAGCACACCCTTGAAATAATTAAGGATATTATACATTATTGTTACGGTTTGTAGGTGTGGAGAGAGGAGACAGACGCAGGTTCCAGTTCTTATTCTCTGTATTTTAGGTAATATAGGTCAGGAACAGCAACACACAGAATACTCCAGAATAACTGAGAGAAACTTGACCACTGTGGCACAGTTGCACTAATGAACTCAGGGATACAATCTGTTAGGAATACATTCAGTAACGATAAACTAGGAAACCATAAATTACCTTAACACTTCAGAATAAACAATAACAGCAACTCAATGGTACAACAGGTCTCCTATATATACATGTCCGCTAACAAGGAAAAAAGGGCAACAGGTGCTTGTCCTCTCCTCAAGAGAACCGGATTTCAGTAAACCGAGGAACTGGAACTACGGATGGGACGTGGAACATTACCAGTTTTAACAATTATACTTCCCCTAAACCCCCTTCCCCCCACCCAGCTATTGGCCCCCTCCCACTTGGGTGGTAATAATACATTACGATGATAATTAAACAATAAAACACACAAATAATAACAGAAACAAATAATATATATGTACATACACACATAATTCCACACATCTATACATACAATACATGCATACACATTTACAGAATATTCACATATACATGTGCCCACTGATACACATATGCCTACACCTACGTACAGACGACAACAATAAGCTTATGCATTATATCTGTTCTATTTTGCCAGTAGAGACAGAATACTGCTACTTAGCAAGATCTAAGGAATGTGGACAAGTAAACAAAGGTGTAATCATTCAAATAGTTTTTCACCCTTTACTAGTCATCAGATCTACCTAAACCACAGTTCCACTGCTGATACAACTCAGAGATACAATCTGTTAGTACAACAATTGGCATTTTGTTGTGTACTAATTGAATGACCATGCCAAGCAGTTCAATGACCTTTCTATCCATTATATTTCTATGGTGCTGACCTAGGTAGGCAACTCTAGATATAACTAACAGTATAATATAGTCCAGTACCTAATCATGCACTTATTGTTAGGTCATACATGAACTACACTGCTGTACCAGATCTTGCCCTTAAGTGATGATTTTCATTGTGCAGTCTCCAAGAAGTCAATGAAACCGCTCCACATTTCATTAAACAAATCAGGTTTCTGTTTCAGATTGTCTTGGCTTTGCAACCTCTGTATGTTGAGAGAGAGATGTCCCCAAGTCGAACCAAGCGTGGTTCAGCCGGGATCTCCTCAGATGTGATAAGAGCCAAAGCTCCTAGTACATTTCTCCAAAAGGTTTCAAGAAGAGAGGAGGTCCAAAACATGTGAAAAAGACTACCAATTACAGTTTTACATCTAGAGCGTAACTCACTGCACTGAGAACTTATCATGTGCATTCTCTCTGGTGTATAATACACTCTAGATAACATTGTGTCATTCTGTGCCTACTATTCAATGAGAAATACTGAACACCTTTACATATATTAGCCCATTGCTTCAAAATGATGGTACAGGTCACGTTCCCATTTCTTCTTAGCTTTAAACTATTTTGTTTCTTAAAGGTGGTAGATATAAGCCGAGTTCAGAACAACACGACGCATGGGTACTCTTTCTATTCACCAGTTCATGACAGCTACTCCTGAACAGATTTATTTTTGGTCCCCGTGTCAAAGGTGCACTTGATTCCCCCCTGTGAGTTCATGGCCAGGACTCTATCGGACCGTGCTGCCTTGTTGGTCTCAATCCCTGCCTCCAGGTGCAGTTCCTCACCGAGAAGATGGATATTTAGCTCTCATTTGCTTAATGATGCTGACTTTATAGACTATATTGGTTTACAGATACAGTATTTTCCTTAGTATAAATCTGAATTCTGCTTCTCCTGATATAATGTGGGACTCCTTGACAGCATACCTGAGGGGTCAGATTACAGTATCTCACAAAAGTGAGTACACCCCTAACATTTTTGTAAATATTTGATTATAAATTTTCATGTGACAACACTAAAGATATAACAATTTGCTGCAATGTGAAGTACTGAGTGTACAGCTTGTATAACAGTGTAAACAACACACAGCATTTAAGGTCTAAACTGCTGGCAACAAAAGTGAGTATGAAAAATGTCCAAATTGGGCCCGAAGTGTCAATATTTTGTGTGGCCACAATTATTTTCCAACACTGCCTTGGGCATGGAGTTCACCAGATCTTCACAGAATTTTTTCACAGAAAGAGGGAAGGTCTGGAGGGTGCGGTTTTGAAAGAGGAGGTGATGGAAGCCATAGCTAAACTTTCACTGGGAAAGGATCCTGGCCAAGATAGCTTCCACATGGAGTTCTGCAAAGGCATTCTTACCTAAACTCATAGACCCCCTACTTGTTATTTACAATTATCCCATAAAAGCAGGCAAATTCCTTAGTCATTGGAGCAGGTACTAATCATTGTCTTGCCCAAGCCACACAAAGACCCAAAGTTACGTAGCTCCTATAGGCCTCTCTATTTTATCAGACTGGGTTCATATAGAACAGGTCAATATTATACACTGCTGTGAATCTGAGAGATCTGACCCTTGTATCGCATATGGACTTTTTTATTTTCTGCTATGGAAAGAATTAATCTAGGTTCAGAATTTATTGAATTGGTTAAAATGCTTTATAAGTACCACGAAGGCCCAAGTGCAAACCAACAGTGATATCCCAGCACCTTTAATTTTGACACATAGCACTAGACAAGGAAGTTGCTTGTCACCACTGCATTTTGCCTTGGTAATAGAGCCTCTTGCAGTAGCAATTAAATTTGTTCCACTAATTACAGGGGTACAAGTGGGGGACACATTTCATACTTTATCCCTTTATGCAGACATTATGATCTATTTATCGAGCTCTGGCGTGTCAACAAGATGGGGGCAAAGGGTTTAATATCATAAATCTATGCTTGTATTTACAAGTCCAAAATTTCTGTGGTAGGTTTATTTGAACAGTGAGAGAGAAAAACAACAAAAAAATCCAGAAAAACACATTTCAAACAAGTTATTCATTGATATTGATTTATACTTTATTGTCCCCGAAGGGAAATTCGTTTTAAACTCTGTCCGTTCCGCAGCTTTTACAAAAACAACACAAATACAGATAAACATCTCTCAATTCATACTACTCATGCAACATATTCATGTAACATGCTTCCATGTACATTTGACATGTACCTGTATAGTAAGCACACTAACTACCCCTTTCATTGGCACTTTAATTGAACAACCCCGTCGACTACATTCTCTGCGATAAGTATAGCACAGCCCTTGCCCAATCAGATGTTGTACAACCAACATATTGTCTAAACCCCCCCCCCCCAAAAAAAACCTATGTATTGCGGAATCCCAATAGCCTACCTATTGCACAACCCCAATGGCCTATGTATTGTACATCCCCAGCAGCCTAATGACAATGCACAACCCCAATAGCCTACGTATTGCAGAAATGACAAAATGCACAACCCCAATAGCCTACGTATTGCAGAAATGACAAAATGCACAAACCCAATAGCATACATATTGCAGAAATGACAAAATGCACAAACCCAATAGCATACGTATTGCAGAAATGACAAAATGCACAAACCCAATAGCCTACGTATTGCAGAAATGACAAAATGCACAAACCCAATAGCCTACGTATTGCACAAATAACACATTTCCATATAACCTATGCAGTACACAATGGAATATTGAACAATCCAACCCCCCGAATACTGCACCACCAACATATTGCACAACCCCAATAGCCTACGTATTGCACAGATGACTTAATGCACAACCCCAATAGCCTACGTATTGCACAGATGACTTAATGCACAACCCCAATAGCCTACGTATTGCACAGATGACTTAATGCACAACCCCAATAGCCTACGTATTGCACAAATGACTTAATGCACAACCCCAGTAGCCCATATTGCACAAATGATTTAATGCACAACCCCAATAGCCTATGTAATGCACAAATGACTTGATGCACAACCCCAATAGCCCATATTGCACAAATGACACATTCCTGCAATGCCTATGGAGTAAAAAATTACACATTGATCAATCCAACCGCCCGTGTATTGCACCACTAACAGTGACTTGCATTACAATCAGTGAAATAATTATTTGATCCCCTCTCAATCAGCAAGATTTCTGGTGACAACAGTTGGTGCGAATATTCGCAAATGGAAGAAACAATAACTGCCTCGGTCTGGGGCTCCAAGCAAGATCTGACCTTGTGTAGTTACAATGATCAGGAGAACCATGAGGAATCAGCCTAGAACTACATGGGGGGATCTTGTCAATGATCTCAAGGCAGCTGGGACCATAGTCACCAAGAAAACAATTGGTAACACACTACACTGTGATGGACTTAAATTCTGCAGCACCCACCATGTCCCCCTGCTTAAGAAAGCAGATGTACAGGCCCATTTGAAGTGTGCAAATGAACATCTGAATGATACAGAGGAGAACTGAGTGAAAGGGTTGTGGTCAGATGAGACCAAAATTGACGATGGGTCGTGGATAGGAATTCCAGCATGACAATGACCCCAAACACACGGCCAAGGAAACAAAGGAGTGGCTCAAGAAGAAGAAGAAAATTAAGATCCTTGAGTGGCCTATTCTCCAGACCTTAATCCCATAGAAAATCTGTGGAGGGAGCTGAAGGTTCACGTTGCCAGAAGTCAGCCTTGAAACCTTGATGACTTGGAGAGGATCTGCATAGAGGAGTGGGACAAAATCCCTCCTGAGATGGTGGCCAACTACAAGAAACATCTGACCTCTGTGATTACCAACAAGGGTTTTACCACCAAGTACTAAGGCATGTTTTGCAAAGGGCTCAAATACTTCTTTCACTCATTGTAATGCAAATCAATTTATAACTTTTTAGAAATGCATATTTCAGAATATTTTGTTGTTGTTATTCTGTCTCTCACTGTTTAAATATACGTACCATTGCAATTATAGACGGATCATTTCTCTGTCAGTAGGCAAATGTACAAAATCAGCAGGGGATAAAGTAAAATTTTCCCTCACTGTACCTATTTTCTCCTGTATTCCATGCGTTCCATGTAACCTATTCAACCAAGCTTATCAATGGTGTCCTCTATCAACCACCAGGTGCCCTTGGTGACTTCCTCAATGCACTTGACATGCTGATTAGCTCATTCCCAGATGATGGCTCACTCATTCTTCTTCTGTTGGTGACTTTAAACGTCCTGCATCTACGTTTGTTTCATTTCTCACCACTACTCTCTTCTCATTCATCTCCTCATTTGACCTCACCCCCCTACCCAGATGACCCCTACACACAAAGCAGGAAACGTTCTGGCTCTGATCTTCACTAGATGCTGCCTGTTGACTAATCTCATCACCACACCACTGCAGTTGTCTTACTCCTTTTTTGTCTCCTTTTCTCTTTCTCTCTCTTCCTCCCCTATACTCTCTATCCCTACCCAGGTCTCACACCGCCACAACACTTGTCATCTCTCCCATCTCCTACGTCCTTTACCCTCCTGTCTTCTGAATCTGCTTCTTCTACTCAACTCTGCTCGCTTTCCAAGTCCTATGACTCTCTGTTCCATCTCTTTTAGACCCTCCCCTCCTGCCCCAGGCCCAGCATCATGAGGGAGCTAGAGAGGGCGTTGTATTTTCTGCCCCTTCTATTAATGTTTTAAATACCTCATAGAAAAATTGCAAAACCCCCAAAAATATTGGCCATGCAAGTAGAAAGGACCGTAAGTTTCCCCCTAATATATATATATATACATATATATATACATATATATATACTGTATGTCTGGTGATTTTCCCTGATTTTCCTCCCTGCCTTGTCAGCAGCCCTGCAACTCCTTATACAGCTCTGTGGGATGATGATTGGCGTGCACATGGATCATCCAACCACATGTCGCCCAAGCCGCCGATTCATTTTGCGCTGTTCACCAAACACGGAAGCCTTTAGCCTTTGTTTTGTATACAGTTGCAATCAAAATTATTCATCCCTCATTGCAAATCAGGTGTATTGTCAAAATGTACAGACTGTTTGCAACGAACAAATCAAACAAAAGCTATTTAAATAGCTCAAGTCTATTATTTAGTTAAAAAACTATATTTCACCTGCTTACTAGTCATGGTGATGAATGGATGTTTTGTATATAGTCAACATGGTGTTATGACCATCATGTGTTACTTAAATTGAATTAGCTTGATGCACTTTATGACAATTTTAGAAAGCAATATGACCATTCGAATAGCACTTTCCCGTTGGGCAGACGCACATTTTGGGCTGGCTCAACAGCAAACTTTTTATATTTTTTGTACGCCTCATGAACCGGCCGATAAGTCCTGGATCGGCGGCCCATTGTTTTTTTCAATTGACACTGGGCTGCTGTCCCAAAACAATATAGTCTTACATCACATATAGGCTAGGTTTTTTTTCTTCTGACAGACATGGCCCATGAAACACGTAGCTCAGCTGCCCATTGGTTCAGGAGCGGTTCTATCAGGGGGGCAAACACGTTCGCCTGGTAACACTGTTATGTCGGCAACACAAACTCTGATTCGTCCTTTCAAAATAATAGCGCTCGTTTTACAGTTTTTTGCTAACACACAAAATGCAAAATTTGGCTCATCATGTCAAAACTCAACAAATAAACATTATAAAATGATGGTGTAATCTTTGTTAAGGCAGCATAGTTAATTGCTATGGAATTGGTTATATGTTATCTTTTCCTTGTTTATTCTACTGTGGTCTTTACATCACTTATTGATTAGGAAAGTAACAGTCCAATTACCTGCAATTGTCAACCTAACCTTCAAAAGAAATACCAAGCAGCAAACAGGCTGCTGTTGTAAATGTCATGAACTATGAAAGACTCTGAACCAAGTTGTGTAACAGCCTTAATAGGTAATGTCAAACCCTACATGATGCCATCCATTCCACTTGATTGATTCATTTCTTTATTTTATCAAAACCTTCCACATCAGACATTTTTTTAATACTTAAAAATACATGCACAACATCATAAAGACATCGGTTTATACAAATATTTGTAACCTAGAACTGCAGGTGTAAAACATTATTCATTGCTGTATCTTGTGTTTGAATGTTCTCATGTTTTATAAGTCAATGGACTTTTTACAAATACTGTAATATTGTATATATGGAGATATATATATATATATCCAAATAATGACAATAAATTAAAGGAATGCTCCAGATGCCTAAATACCTCATAATCTTTGTGCTGGTTGTGTTTTTTCCGACATGACAGTCACTAAATACATCTTCTCAGGGGGTGTGGTAATCCCTATCTCTGCCACCGATACGTTTTAGAAAAACCTTTGGTAACATCCCTGCAACATCTTTGAAAATACAAAATATTAATTTTGAAGACAGTCGATCTTTGAATCGAGTCAATATGAGAATAAAACAAATAAAAATCAGAAAGTCAAACGAACACTTCTAGATGTATTTTTTTAATGTTTGCAGTGACATAACCAAAGGTTTTTGGAAAACTTACGATGGCCAAGTTGGGAATTACCAAATTCACTGAAAATTGTGTATTTAGTGAGTGTCATGTCGGAAACATGACCGGCACAAAAATGTTGAGGTGTTTAAGGGTCTGGAGCGTTCCTTTAAGTATTATATTTTAATCGGAAGACAAATACAGGTCCTTCTCAAGAAATTAGCATATTGTGATAAAGTTCATTATTTTTCATAATGTAATGATAAAAATTAAACTTTCATATATTTTAGATTCATTGCACACCAACTGAAATATTTCAGCTCATTTATTGTTTTAATACTGATGATTTTGGCATACAGCTCATGAATACCCAAAATTGTTTTATCCTGGGGAATGCAGCACCTGTAGCCCATTTCCTGCACACGCCTGTGCACGGTGGCTCTGGATGTTTGTACTCCAGACTCAGTCCACTGCTTCCGCAGGTCATTCAAGGTCTGGAATCGGTCCTTCTCCACAATCTTCCTCAGGGTCCGGTCAACTCTTGTCGTTGTGCAGCGTTTTTTGCCACACTTTTTCCTTCCCACAGACTTCCCACTGAGGTGCCTTGGTATAGCACTCTGGGAACAGCCTATTTGTTCAGAAATTTCTTTCTGTGTCTTACCCTCTTGCTTGAGGGTGTCAATGATGGCCTTCTGGACAGCAGTCAGGTTGGCAGTCTTACCCATGATTGCAGTTTTGAGTAATGAAACAGGCTGGGAGTTTTTAAAAGCCTCAGGAATATTTTGCAGGTGTTTAGAGTTAATTAGTTTATTCAGATGATTAGGTTAATGGCTCGTTTAGAGACCCTTTTCATGAAATGCTAATTCTTTGAGATAGGAATTTTGGGTTTTCATGAGCTGTATGCCAAAATCATCAGTATTAAAACAATAAATGAGCTGAAATATTTCAGTTGGTGTGCAATGAATCTAAAATATATGAAAGTTTAATTTTTATCATTACATTATGGAAAATAATGTACTTTATCACAATATGCTAATTTCTTGAGAAGGACCTGTATATGCAATCGAAAAAGGGTAGATGTTGAGGGCCCTGGAGGGCATTTTATAAACATAACGAGAGGTGGAAGTGGGGCATTTGCAGGGAAAATCAAAAACAGAATATGTACAGTTCTCCAGGAGTGGGGAAACTTCCCACTGTTGGTTTGGAAGGAATGGGCTTGGGCAGTCATAGTTTCGGTGTACTCTCAACTGTCTTTCTTCTCCTTCCCTGGCTCACACTGCATTGGGTGAGAATAGCATTAAGGGCAAAAATAACATGTATCCTACGCCAGGTGAGTAAAAAAATTGTCATACAACTAAAAGCCAAAGATGAATTATGTAAAGTTGCCTTTATTCACTGTGTGTTAACTTGTTATTTTGAGAAGAATCCAGCATGTGCTGGTATAGATTGAGAACAGGATTTATTCCTCAAACCTGGTGTGATCATAGTGTTATGGAGCAGTGCACAACTGCTGTTGCTAAGGCAACATATCTTCCTAGTTATCTCAACTTGCTATCCAAGGGGCTGCCCAAAATTGCATAGAATTACGTTCTGAGGGAACTATTTTGCTAAACTGAAATATGTGTATTATGAACATATGAGAGGGTCGATTCTATTCATAGGGAAATAAATTTAGAAACCAAATTACACAAAAAATGAAAGATAACGTGCGACAGAATACAAGAAAACAGCATACAGGAATTATAACATGCAGCAGACTGACATTGATAATGACCCACACACACCTGGGAATGATTATTATGTATATGGAGACAGTAATTAGTAAACACAAAACCGGTGAGCAAAATAACGATGAGATATGGAACAGGTGTGTGGGCATAAAGGTGGATAGAGGACCTGATGTGAATATGAGAGGAATGTCCAGAGGGAGGAGGCCATGGAATAGGTAACTCAGGCTGACTGAACTGTTACAATATGCCACATATATCTGACAGCAGTGCTCGAAGTGGGGCAGTACTCACCGGTACGCAGTACCGGCACTTCTACATTTTACTCTTAAGCGTACCTGCACTTTTTCTTGCATACCACTAGTTCTCGCATGTAGCCGGTACTCTACTGCTGACAGAGAAATTGTCAGTGTCAGAGAGATTGGAAACGTTACATAAACTACACTACCCAGAGGGCACTACGTGACTTACTTCAGATCTCTTGACAAATCACATAAAGGCAAGCAGTCGGCCCACGCTATCAGAAGTTCGCTTCTCCACGAATGCTAGTTCGATAAAGCTGGTGCCTGCGGTTACCGCCTGACCCCAACAGATTTTTCGCTGCTGAAAACCTAGAAACTCAAAAGAAGTGTGTCTAGTTTGTAAGCCGTTATGTTAGCCTGGCTTCAGAAAGGTACTAAAAGAATGTGTGTGCCAGAGCCAGAGTTCTATGAGAGGCCGTATAGGCCATAATTCATACTTGGTCTCACATACAACACCATAGCCTCACATATATACCATCATACTCTCACATATATACCATCATACTCTCACATAGATACCATCATACTCTCACATAGATACCATCATACTCTCACATAGATACCATCATACTCTCACATATACATGTATAACATCATACTCTCACATAGATACCATCATACTCTCACATAGATACCATCATACTCTCACATAGATATCATCATACTCTCACATAGATATCATCATACTCTCACATAGATACCATCATACTCTCACATAGATACCATCATACTCTCACATAAATATCATCATACTCT
>JACXGM010001919.1:12307-50583 GCA_016801145.1 Umbra pygmaea | reverse complement strand
CTGTGGGCAGGCTGCTGGTAGCTGTGGGCAGGCTGCTGGTAGCTGTGGGCAGGCTGCTGGTAGCTGTGGGCAGGCTGCTGGTAGCTGTGGGCAGGCTGCTTGTAGCTGTGGGCAGGCTGCTGCCTGAGGCTCTGGCGAAAGGTAAGGCTCAGGCTCGGGGACAGGAAAAGGCTCAGGCTCCGCCGATGGGGGTGCAGCAACCTCTGGGTGTAGGGAGCCTTGAGCGGAAACAGCGGCCTCTGGTGGCCTGGAGGCTTGAGCAGAAACAGCGGCCTCTGGTGGCCTGGAGGCTTGAGCAGAAACAGCGGCCTCTGGTGGCCTGTGGGTGGTGGAGACCTCTGATGGTCTGCTGGCCTCTGATGGAGACTGTGGGGAGGCCACCGTCGGGAGAGGCCCGAACATACTCTCCAGCAGGCGGGTGAACCCCTGGTGATCCTCCAACAGAGGGTGGTTACCCTCCCACAGGGCCAAGGCGAAGGACAGCGCCGACCCCTCCAACTGAGAAATCGCGAGGGCCACCCTATCCTTCTCCGCAAGGGGTCTCCTCTCCTGCCTCCTCACCAATCCCCTAACCAACCCTACCCTTGGTATGGGATCCCTAACATGGGACCGAAAGGGAGCACTGGGGGGATAAACTGGGGCAGAAACAGGTGGCCTGGGGGGAGTAACAGGTGGCCTGGGGGGAGTAACAGGTGGCCTGGGGGGAGTAACAGGTGGCCTAGGGGGAGTAACAGGTGGCCTAGGGGGAGTAACAGAGGCCCTAGGGGGAGTAACAGAGGCCCTAGGGGCAGTAACAGAGGCCCTAGGGGCAGTAACAGAGGCCCTAGGGGCAGTAACAGAGGCCCTAGGGGCAGTAACAGAGGCCCTAGGGGCAGGAACAGAGGCCCTAGGGGCAGTAACAGAGGCCCTAGGGGCAGTAACAGAGGCCCTAGGGGCAGTAACAGAGGCCCTAGGGGCAGGAACAGAGGCCCTAGGGGCAGTAACAGAGGCCCTAGGGGCAGGAACAGAGGCAGAAACAGGTGGCCTAACTGGGGCCGAAACAGGTGGCCTAACTGGGGCAGAAACAAGAGCCCTAACTGGGGCAGAATCATTAGCCTGAAAGCTAGAGGGGTTAGGCACACTTTCCTGTGAGCTAGTGTGGCTGCTTAGGCTAGCCTGGGAGCTAGCAGGCATGCTATGGGGCCTACATAAGCTAGCTTGAGAAGTACAGGTATCAACCTGCTTGCTAGGGGAGCTAGTACTCCGACGGGGGGCCCTGAAATGCCGACCACTGCCCTGGACCGAAGGACTAAGGGGCTCAGCTGGAGAGCTGGGACTGCCTGAGGTAGCCGTTAAGCTAGGGGACCTACCGGGAAGGTTAGCCCTCTGTATCCTGTCCATAAGGAGGCTCCAGGCCCTCCTGGCTTCGTCCCGGTAGGCATCTCCCTCCTCCTCCGAGAGCGTGATGTCCCCCTCTCCCTCGGAGCAGCCCCCGGCAGCCTCCTCTTCCTCCATGTGGAAGTACCCCTCGTCGGAGCTGTCGACATCCCACATGGAGGCTAATCGGACCTGCTCGGGATGCTGCTCACTCCTGGAAATGGAGGAAGAGTAAGAACTCGCAGCCAACGCCTCCCCAAACAACTTCCCACCGAGAGAGAGGGGTGATCTCTCCTCGGCTCCGTCGTTGCGCCTTCGCTGTCTCGTTATTGTAAGGTCGTTCAATCTGTCACATTCCATTGGTAGAGACAGACGCGAAGGTTCAATAATCCCAAATATGTTTATTTCACACTAAACAAAATAATACTGCCACGTGGGGCTTTCTAATAAAGGAACGGGGAAACAACAGGAACGCGTACAGGAAAACATTGAACGACAAGAACAAGGCGGAAACACTAGGGCTAAATGCACATACATATTAGGTACAATAGGGTACACCCATGCTGATCACCATGTAAACACCGTCCCACACTGATGACATCAGACCTGCACCTGTGAGACACGGAAGGGACACTAGGGGGAACCAAAAGACACGATACATTAGGGAGTACTAAAAGGAACATAACTAAACCACTGTATATATAATACTGAATACACTGAGGACGTAAGACAGAACACAGGAGACATCACTGACAGAAAAGGAAAACCAAGCTTATACAGCCCATACCGGGCTGGACGTGACAGCAGTTCCTGAAAACAATTCCGCCACTGACCAGGAAAAACCTGGTTAAAAGTCAGTGGCATGTTATTCATATGCTATTTTAAGGGCGCATGCTTAACCATAATGTAACGTGTGCACAACGCGCATACACTTTGCTCCTCTCATCTACACAAATGTAGCAGCTCTTTATTATTGCAATATATAATTACAAGGAAAAATATTAACAGACAAGGGAAATCATTGTGGTGTCCGAAGATGTGAAAAAATAGGTATACATCTAGTGTATACATTTACCCAAATTATTCTGAATTAATTATTCGCACAGATATACATCAACCTCAAGGGAACCCATTCAATCAACATAAAAGTCATTTGCAATGCTGATAGTAAAATCACCGAAGTCTTTGCAAATTACTCTGGTGTCAGGTTTGACAATATAACGTAGGCAGAAACAATAATAATGGACAGAAGTTAATCAGAAATAATAACACTGACACAAAGGGTTATTATTAAGCTTTGTACAAAGGTTTCCTCTTCCCCTTTCTCTATGTCTGCTGAGAATAGCGGTAGTCTAAAAGCTTGCCCATAAACAATTTCAAACGGTGTTAACCCATTATTAGTAGGTGTTATTCTCATGTAAAGTTTCACCAGATCAAGACATGCAGGCCATGGTTTCTTAGTTTCCCCCATACATTTTTTTCAGTCTGGACTTTACCGTCCTGTTCGTGCGTTCGACCAATTCTGCACTTTGAAAGTGATATGCACAGTGTGTTTTTAGATCAATAGCTAGGTGTTCTGCTATTTTCTTTACTACACTATTAACAAAATGTGCTCCATTGTCACTGTATATTCGGCAAAGAATACCATGGTATGGGATTATAGTCTTGCATATGGCTTTTGCTACTGTGATGGTGTCAGCATTTTTGGAGGGTACTACTTCAACCCATCTAGAGAAAGCATCTACCAACACTAGACAGTATTTGTATGGGCCACTGCGATTTAACTCTATGAAATCCATGTGTATTGTTTCAAATGGATAGGATGGTGATGGAAACCTGCCTCGCTTAGGTCTTAGATTCCCTTGGGGATTGTGTCGGATGCATATGACACATTGTCTACAAAAAGTTTTTGTATAGGAATTCAATCCATACGTCGTAAAACATCTATTAATTAAGTCTGTCATCCCCCCTGTTGAGATATGGCCACGCCCATTGGCTCAAATTTACAGCTATTTTATGTAGACTTTTGGGTAAAACAGTTTTTCCTGATTTTGCATAGAGACCATCTGCGTTTATTGTTGCTCCCTCTGCTAACCAATGTTTCTGCTCCGAGGTGGGTGCGCATTCTTGCCTGTCTTTTAGTATCTTATGGTTTATGACCTCATGAGTGCTGGCTGCAACATACTGATCTGATAGTCCGTATGCCCCCCTTGCTGCGGTTTTAACACTTTCATCTGCTAGTCTGTTACCCTGTGCGATTATGTCCTGGCCTTTTTGGTGTGCTGCACATTTACATATAGCTATTTTGGCAGATAATATTTATCACATCCACTGCATGTGGAACTAGCAACGTTGTTGAGTGGAACAATATGACGTCAGCTGAGCATTCTACTGCCATTGCTGCAGCCCACACAGCTTGAACACATGGGGGTAGTGCACTAGCTACTACGTCTAGTCTTTTTGAGTAGAACGCTATGGGTTTCAAGTGTCCCCCATGTCTTTGTAGCAGTACTGAAGTCATAATTCCCCCTTTGCAGTCCACCGTCTGTGTGAAATTTTTCCTATAGTCTGGCAAAGACAACACTGTAGAGGATTGTAAATCCTGTTTTAGATTTATAAATGCATTCTCTCCTTCTTTGGTCCAAATTATTTTGTCGTAAATAGCCATTGGCTTGGTGTATATTAAATCTTGCAATGGTTGTACCTTTTGTGAATATGACGGTGCCCATGCTAGGCAGTAGTTGCACAGGCCTAAAAATGCCATCATTTGTCTCTTAATTCGTGTTTCGGCGGGTGTCAGTTCTAGAGAACACCAGAGTTGGTGTCCTTCTTGTGCCATGAAAATGCCACCAGTGGTATGATCAACATGTACTGCTCTCATGCCAGTGTCTACTGGTACCACCCCCATGCCCAGTTTCTCCATCAGGTCCCTTCCTAACAATTTGACGGGGCACTCGGGTGCAATTACTACTGGTGCCTTTATCATAGTGTTAGTTTCTGGGTCTTGAATATATACTGGTTTAGAGGTTTGGTTACGCGTTATACCCCCATTGGCTGATTTTATAAATACACATCCATTAGATGCATGTAGCCCGGGGACTTTGCAATGTAGTACAGTTTTACGCGCTCCAGTATCGCATACAAATGTAACAGACCTCCCGTTTATTACTGGAGTTATGGTTGGTTTTTGTTCCATATTAACGAACACTTCACATGCTTGGAGTAAGTCAATGGTATCAATGTTTTTACTGTGTTGTCTGAGGTTAGAACAGTCCGACCCTGTTCCCTCCTCTGTGTCCTTATCTAGTCATTTCTGGTCTGTTTCATGGTTATCCTTATCACCCTTATCATCTCTGTCTCTCTTTGAGCATCGACAATTTCGTGCAATGTGGCCCTTTCTCCCACAATTGAAACAATGCCCATCATTTTTATAATCTTGCTTGTTCCCTTTATTTTTTCCTTTCCTCGGGTCCTTTCCTTGGTAAAAGACCTCGCTCCCCCCATCTTCCTTGTCCACCCAAAAGGTATCTGAGGAAAATACTTTATTTTTCTTTGTTTGCATTACCTTTAGCTTGACTAAATTCTACTTCCAATATGGTTACCACCTGCTGTAATTGACTGTGATTGTTTAGGCTACCTATGAACCCATACTTTCTAGTCCATCGTGGTAAATGTTTGGTACTCCCTGGGTGGAAATGTTCCATAAACTTTACATCTTCTTTACGGTCCTCCTCAGAGGCTTTACTTTGGCAACTTCCCATTATGACAACTTTAGGACCACGCCACTGGAATGTCTCTTGGACCACACTCAACTCCTAGACAACAAGCTTCTAGACTCCACTCTAATAACGGGAGTCCAGTTGTCTACTTGGGGTATCCCAGAGTTTGAGAATGTTTTAGACCAGTTTTCTCGTCCTAGATAAATTATCAGTGTCTAATCCTCCTGTCGCAAAATGACTCCCAGACTAGATTGGAGTCTCAAGGGGATACACTGCAAACTCTCACCCAGTCACTCTTTTACACACATACTTGATCTACGTAGTCTAGAATTCATCTTTGTAAAGACTAGGTTAACGTTCTGTATTTCTACTTGGCCATCAATTCATCTTGTTAAAGACTAGGTCAACCTTTTGTCGTACTTTGCCCTCTGGTCACATCTTGACCTACTTTAGTTAGTAACCTAACTTCTAGTACTCTGCATTTCCGACTCAAAATGTGTCACTTACTTTCTGTCTGGTTCTGCTATAGGTGACTCCCGTCGTGATCCTGTCAATCCAGTGCTCTCAGCCGGAGGTGGGCTCTAATCACCGGCCTGATGGGAATTTTGTCCCTCAGGGCACCTGATGTAGACCTGGCCATCGACGGGCTACGATGTGCCTTCCCTCCGGTCTGTCAGCACCTGGGTATGTTGGGAATCCGGGTCTCGGCACTAACAAATGTCAGGTTTGACAATATAACCTAGGCAGAAACAATAATAATGGACAGAAGTAAATCAGAAATAATAACACTGACACAAAGGGTTATTATTAAGCTTTGTACAAAGGGTTATTATTAAGCTTTGTACAAAGGGAAAGTGTGCTGTTGGCTAGAGAGGTTGTCAGCCTTCTTTCAACGACTTCTCCTCCAGTGTACAGTTTTATTAAAATAGTACAATGGGTGTGGTCACAATGTAACCCAGCAACAGTGAAGGCATGCTACTTGTGTGAGCGTGTGTGTGTGTGTGTGTGTGTGTGTGTGTGTGTGTGTGTGTGTGTGTGAGCAAGCAGCTGAAAGGTGTGTGTCCTCTCCAGATAAGAGAAGAATGCTGTCTTGTGTGAGAGTAAATTAAAACCTATTCGGTTATACAATGTTTTCACACGAAAATAAACAATATTTACAATGTTAATAAAAATATTCCTAATATTCCTATCATCTGGCTCAAGCCATGACTCATTTATGGCAACTTTGCCATGTGGAATCCCCCCTTGGATGGGTGGCTGTGAAGGGGACAATGGCTATGCGTTAAAGACATGGTTAATAATGACACAATTTATGATGCCAGCAGGTGTGTGAAATGCTGTTTAATCGAAAAAACACACACGCAGTGTTGCCTAATTGAACGAACATTCGGCACACTGAAAATGCGCGTCAGGTGTTTGGATAGAACAGAAGGTACACTACTCAGGATACACAGGATTCTTTGTGGCTTGTTGTGTTTTACGCAACATTTCCATGAATCATGGATGTGTTGATGACATAAATTAGGAAATATTAGAGGACTTAAGGAGTTGTGATGTTGAAATGCATGTGCTGTTGCCACAACCAAAATGCCCAGAAATGCAGAACGGGAGAGGAGAGCTTATTTGGCAGAAGAGTGAGTTAAGCAAAGTAATCTTGGTCTAATGTTAGACTACATTGCAAAAATATTACCATGCATTCATAACCTCGTGATTCAGTGAGAGTTAGTCCAAATCATCGGAATGTCTTTTTGACATTTCTTTATTTACATTTTGTAAAAAGAATCAATAGCAATCCACCGTTATAATAGCAATTCACCATGAAACAAGCACTCCTGCTCTTAAAGGGAATGTGAGATGCTCCGATTGGTTTATTGCACGTTACGCCCAAACCACACCTATGACTAATGTAGCTACATTAGACCTACCCATTTTAGATTTGTGTCAGGCGCAAGAGTCATTTATCCTGCCGGTAAAATAGTAACAGCGCCCGGGACCCTCCCACAATGTCACTTGCGTTTCGCGTTTGATACTTGTGTTTCAGATCGTTAAAATAGGGCCCTCAGTCTTTCTGCTCCACCAGACAGAGACATCAACAAGAATATCAGTTTTAAACATGATTTTTTTCTGTTTACCGTATTATTTACGAGGATGAATTACATAACATGCCAATATAATTACAGAACATATTTGAGTGTTCTTTTTGCAAATGTGTCTTTATTTGCATTTAAGTTGGCTACAATCTTGTTTTATTTTATTTGTATTTCACCACAGGCTGTTGATTGTGAAATGTTCATATTATTAATGAGAGGCAGATTTTATTTTCTTTAGCTACACAACGGTCTGCAGTTTCAGACAGTTTCACATGTTTCATCCATCTGCCGGCGGTGTCGCCATTTCTCATTTCACCCGTGGGTCAGAGTTGCCGTGAAGGACCGCACATTTTCCCATCAAGTTTGCTTCTTGTAAATCCTAATTGTTGCGTAGAGAGCGGCGTACACCTTCTTTTTTTGGCGTAGGCCACATTTATAAATGAGGCCCCAGGCCCGCCAGTAACTGTGGGTGTATTAGTGGGCCAAGCAGAGAAGAACAGTTTTCCTACAACCCGCACCCCCCTCCAAGCACTCCTCCTGTGGGGGTCCCAGTCCAATTCCCTGCATGTCCTCATTGATTCTGGAGCTGATGAGAGCTTCATTGACGCCACCCTGGTTCAACAGTTGGGCATTCCTACACTACGTCTTCCCAACCCTGTGGAGACCAGGGCCTTGGACGGTCGACCTATAGGGAGGGTTACTCTCTGCACTGTTCTGGTGACCCTGCACATCTCGGGCAACCACAGCCAAACTATTCAGTTTCTCCTCATCAGTTCCCCCCACGTGCCTATGGTGCTGGGTCACACTTGGCTCATTACACACAACCCTCTCATCGATTACGCTATGGATTCTATCAGGGGCTGGAGCCCTTTCTGCCATGCCCACTGCCTGAAGTCTGCCCAAGGCCCCCCAATTTCCAAGATCTCCAACCCTACGGCCGCCCCGGACATGTCCTCTGTCCCCGTGGAATACCAGGACCTCCAGGACGTTTTTAGTAAATCCTGGGCATGCTCTCTTCCCCCTCATCGACCCTATGACAGTGCCATCACCCTCCAGCCTGGCACATCCCCTCCCAGGGGGTGCCTCTACTCTCTGTCTGGTCCCGAGACCAAAGCCATGGAAGCGTACATAGAGAGCTCTCTCGTCACTGGTCTCATTTGGCCATCCTCATTCCCTGCTGATGCATGGTTCTTTTTTGTGGAGAAAAACGACAAGACCCTGCGCCCCTACATTGATTATCGAGGGTTAAACGACATCACCATCAAGAACCGTTACCCGCTGCCCCTCATCTTCTCTGCCTTCGAGACGCTCCAGAGGGGGATGAGTGAAAGACGGCTTTCAACACTGCCAGTGGACACTATGAATACCGGGTGATGCCGTTTGGACTGACCAATGCCCCTGCCATGTTTCAGGTACTAGTCAACAACGTTCTGTGGGACACGTTGAACAGATTCGTCTTTGTCTACCTTGATGACATCCTGGTGTTTTCCCATTCTGCACAGGACCATGTTGGGCACGTTCGGCAGGTAATTCAGCGGTTACTGGAGAACCAGCTGTTTAAAAAAGCAGAGAAGTGTGAGCTCCACTGCTCCACAATCTCTTTCTTGGGATACGTCATCACCGCCGGGAGCATCAGGATGGACCCCAGTAAGGTGAAGGCTGTGGAGGAGTGGCCACCACCCACAACCCGCCTTCAGCTTTAGCGATTCCTGGGCTTTGCTAATTTCTATCGGAGATTCATCCGGGGGTACAGCACCCTGGCGGCCCCCCTAACTGCACTCACCTCTACTAATGTCCGGTTTGTTTGGAATCAGGAGGCAGCCCGAGCCTTTGCGGACCTGAAGCACTGTTTCACCTCTGCTCCCATCCTGGTCCACACTGACCCTTCCTGTCAGTTTGTTGTGGAGGTTGATGCATTCGATGTGGGTGTAGGGGCTGTCCTGTCTCAGCGGTCGGCCATGGACCAGAAGCTCCATCCCTGTGCTTTCCTCTCCTGTCGGTTTACCCCTGCGGAGGAGAATTACGACATTGGCATTGCTGGCAGTGAAGGTGGCTTTAGAGGAGTGGAGACACTGGCTGGAGGGAGTGGAGCATCCATTCCAAGTCTGGACTGACCATAAGAACTTGGAGTATCTCTGCACCGCCAAGCGGCTTAACTCCTGTCAGGCCAGGTGAGCCCTGCTTTTTGCCTGTTTCAACTTTATGCTGTCCTACCGACACACTTTCCCTTGTGTTTAACCACACTGCTGGTACTCCAGACCCTTCTCCCATCCTGCCAGTCTCTTGTCTGGCCAAAACCCTGGTCTGGGTTATTGAGGGTGAGGTCCGCAAAGCCCAACAGATGCACCTGGATCTGGGGGGGGGGTCCAGTAGGGTGTCTATATGTCCCGGATTCAGTTAGTTCCCAAGGTCTGGAGTGGGGACATTCCTCTAGGCTCAGCTATCATCCCAGTGCCCGTCAATCCCTGGCATTCATTCGACGCAGGTTTCGGTGGCCCACCATGGGGGTGGATGTTCCTGCCTTTGTCTCTGCCTGCACTATCTGCACCCAAAACAAGACCTCCAGGCACGCCCCATCTGGTCTTCTTCAACCCTTGCCGACGCCACACTGTCCTTGGTCTCACTTATCCCTGGACTTTATTACAGGCCTTCCCCCATCCAAAGGCAACACTACCATCCTCACAGTGGTGGACCGCTTCTCCAAGGCCACCCATTTAATTCTGCTAACCAAGCTACCCACAGCCAAATAGACGGCTCAACTTGGTGCAGCACATTTTCCGGATCCATGGCCTTCCCACTGATATGGTATCCGATCGGGGTCCTCAATTCGCATCCCAGTTCTGGAAGGCTTTCTGTGCTCTCATCGGTTCATCAGCCAGCCTCTCTTCTGGTTTCCATCCTCAGACTCTACGCTGCCTTGTCTCCTCCAACCCGACCACATGGAGCGGCCAGCTAGTCTGGGTGGAGTACCGCCACGGGCCTGTCACCCTTTGAGTGTTCTGTGGGATACCAGCCTCCCCTGTTCCTGGACCAGGAGACCGATGTGGGAGTGCCTTCAGCCCAGTCCTTTGTTCGTTGCTGTCGTAGGATGTGGAAGAGAGCTTGTTTCACACTCCTCTGGACTGTGTCCCCAGCTCCTAGATATCACATGGGACAGAGAGTGTGGCTTTCCACCCGTGACCTGCCACTCCGGGTGGAGTCCCGGGAAGTTGTTCTCCCGGTTCATTGGGCCTTTCTCTATCACCCGTATCATCAGTCCCTCTGCCGTTCGTCTTGCCCTCCCACGGGTTTTCCGGATTCATCCCACCTTCCGCATCTCTCGTATCCATCCTGTGTTCCATTGTCCCCTGTCCCCTGTTCCTAAACCTGCTCTTTTGCCCCGTCTAATTGATGGTCATCCTGTTTTTACAGTGTGACGTCTCCTGAGGATCCGTCCTTGTAGGATGGTTACGGTCCGGAGGAGTGAAGCTGGGTCCCTGCTAGAGACATTCTGGACCCATCCCTCATCGCTGACTTCAACCGACTCCATCCCGGTCACCCAGGTATGGCACCAGGTAGGACACCAGGTGGCGCCCCTAGAAGGGGGGATCCTGTCACACCATAAAGTTCCATTCCTCTGTGCTACCTGTTCCCCTCCCCCTTATCCAGGTGTTCCTTATGTACTGATTGTTTTCTGGTGTATTTAGCCTGTCTTCTCTCCCTGTTCTGGTAGCTAGTTTTGTGTGTTTCCTGAGTAGTCCCAGCCAGTTTGTTATTCCTCAGTGTTCTCCCAGTAGCTGTTACTAGACTTCCCGTGTACCGAACCCTGCCTGCCAAGTTCCTGATTCCGCCTGCTGTCTGCCTGTGCCTCCTTACAATAATTATTCTGTGTACCGAAACTTGCCTGTCCCTCACCTGAGTCAGCCTGCCATATTTTGGGAGAAATAAACCACGGTTACACTCCATACCTGCCTCTGCTGTCTGCATTTGGGTCTAGGCTTGAGCCCTGATAAAATGGTCCTTGAATAAAAACACCTTTTGTAGATAATCCCACAAAAAGATTTTGAGGTAAATTTAACAATTGTTTTATATTTTGAATATATTATAGATATATTTCAATGAATTCACTGTTCTAGTGATAAAACATTTGATACATTTTCATAAAAGGAGTAATATTTTGGATGAGTGTGTTGGGGGCAACTGTATCTGTAACTTAACTGTATCTGTAACTGTATCTGTAACTGAAATTTAAGTGTAAACTCTAGACATTTATTTCCCTTCATAATTAATTTGACTAAACTTGGCTATGGTCCACATATAATAATCTAAAAAAAAATCTTTTTTTGTGTTGGCAATTCAAGATTTTTCTTAAGAGGGCCAGTTACCCCACTTAGGTGAGGACAGTTTATTGAAAAATTCAATTGTGTTTTTGTTGAATGACTTAGAAACCTCAAAACACTTTCAAATTGTTCACGAGGACACCACGTGTTTTTGCAATTTCTCCAATACTTTTTATTTTTTTAATAAACATTTTAAAATTCAATAGCTTTTTTATTGAATGGTTTATAAAATTCCAAAATGTCTTTGGGAAAGTCCGAAGGCTATGGGTGTTCTCTCTGAACAATTTCAAAGTGATGAGGATTCTAAATGATTCAACAAAAAAAACTATAGAAATTTCCAAGGTTCAAATGTTTATAAAAGAAAATATTCTCCCTAAATATCAAAGGATGTGCAACATGTGGGTGTGCCTTCTGACCAATTTAATAAGGTTTCTAAGCTACATGATGAAAAGCTCTTGAATCAATAACTTTGATGCATGTCATTGATAGACGGTCCCTAACCATAAGCAAACAACTGTGTACTTTGTCCGATATACCAGGCTATAGTGTGGCTGAGTCCGGGAAAACAGGACTGATCTTTTCTCTTGCTTGTCCACTAGAAGAATGAAAGTTATGAAAGTTAAGTTATATGATTTTCCTTACACATTAATACTGGAAAAAGAGCCCATTTGGTGTAAAAACACATTAAATCATTTACTTTGTCACAACAACCTCAACAACACTAAGAACAGAATATTTCTTTACAAAACAGGACTGACCCCTCTTCACTCTTTAGAATTCACTGCAGTATATATTACAAGAATGAATCAGATATGCTTCAATATGTTGAATCCCCAAATTTGGCTGCTTCAGTGTTCTTAGAGCTTTATGTCAGTAGTTACTATGGTATACTGATACTATAATTACAAACATTCCAAAAGTGTGAAAGGCTATTATTGACAATTACATTAAAGTTATGCAAAGAGTCAATATTTGCAGTGTTGACCCTTCTTTTTCAAGACCTCTGCAATCCGCCCTGGCATGCTGTCAGTTAACTTGTGGGCCACACCCTAACTGATAGCATCCCACTGCTGAATCAACTTTAGGAGTCGGTCCTGGCACTTTCTGGATTTTCTTGGGAGCCCTGACACCTTCTTTACAACTATTGAACCTCTCCTTGAAGTTTTTGATGATTCGATAAATGGTTGATTTAGGTACAATCCTACTAGCAGAATTATCCTTGTCTGTGAAGCCCTTTTTGTGCAAAGCAATAATGATGGCACATATTTTTTTGCAGGTATCCATAGTTGACAGAAGAATAACAATAATTTCAAGCACCACCCTCCTTTTAAAGCTTCCAGTTTGTAATTATAAATCAGCATAATCTCAAACCTTGCCATCGTCAACACTCTCACCTGTGTTAATGAGACATTCACTGACATGTTGGCAGCTGGTCCTTTTGTGGCAGGGCTGAAATGCAGTGGAAATTGTTTTTTGTTTTTTTTATTCATTTTCATGTCAAAGAGGGACTATTCAATTCATTTCAATTCATCTGATCACTCTTCATGAGATTCTGAAGTTGTTTGTTCTCTTCTGTTTCCCAGAGGGGGAGAGGAACACTTGGGGAGTGTCAGGACAGATGCCCTTGGGCCTACACCACCCGTAGGGATACTCCTCTGTCTAAACACACTAGGGTTAGATCTGAGCACCCACCCCCTTTGGTTAGGGCACCTTGATCACGTGCCAGTTAGATTAGATTTGTGTGTGTTAGTTTAGTGCAGGTTAGGGGTGTGCCTTTGTATCATTTCTTTGCTTTGGGTTTGCTCAGCCTCTCCTCCCAAAACTATAATTTACATTTCTTACCTTGGCTAAATAAAAAGCCCATTGCATAAAAAGGTATTTTCTGGTTCTGTGTCCTTGCTAGCACCTATGACCCCATACCTCTTTTGCTGGCTGCAGGGCTGCCTTGGGTAGCGGTTGTGGCATCCCAATCCCCTCCTAGCGAGCAGTGCGTAACAAATGGTCACAGAGTTGTTCCGAAGCCACTCCTTTGTTATTTTACCTGTGTGCTTAGGGTCATTGTCTGGTTGGAAGGTGAACCTCCAGAAAATCAAGTATTCCCTTAGGGGATAATATTCCAAATGTGTGGATAAATGGCAAACATTTATTTCATATTCAAACAACTTGTTGTTTATACTTACTTTAATTCTGTTTTTGTTTATCATGTCCTTGTTTGTTTTCACACATCTTGATTCGTTTATTAAGTTAGTCACAAATTTAAATTTATTGTTTCTGAATCGATATGTTGTGTATTTCTGTTAGGTTGTCTGTGTGGGTGTCACGCATGCCAGCAGATGGCAGGCATCAACAGATACTGAGAAAGGACTCCTATATATTAGTATTAATTGTGTATTTTCTGTCTTCGTTTTAAGTGGGAGAACTTGCACAATTGGTGGCTGACTAAATACTTTTTTGCCCCACTGTATTAGTATTAATTGTGTATTTTCTGTATTTTAGTTTGTGTTGTCTTTCATTCAGTGCTTTGCATGCAGTTATTAGTTATGTGGTACGGCCCTTTAGGAATGTGACACTTTTTTCTGGTTTGACTATTTCTAGGTTAGGTTTAGGTTTAGGTTAGGCTGGTAGCTTGTAGATCTGATGATTGCTGATTATGTTCAGCCGTGTTCTATTAGTTAGTTTGCTCTTTATAAAAGGTGGCCCAACTAGAGAGAGGTGTCGCTCATTGATAATCTGTTTGTGTCTGTGTGGAAAGTCTGTCCGGCAGCTACACTATGTTTCAATGTAAGTTGTGAAAAGAGTGTTGTTGGAGTTTTGAAGTCTATGCCACTGTGAGTGTAGTAAGCTATATAAGTACACTCGTTGTGCACTCACTTCTCTTGTGCATTTCCTTTTGTTCTTAGGTTGTTGGAATTGTCATTAATAAATGTATAAATAAGAAACACTGATTCCATTGCTGATTACGAAATGTGCAAAGGCAATAGCCAAATATGGCATTTCAGTAGGTAGCTATTTATTTTTAATGTAATGTTGTGTGTATTCAGGTTCATGTGCAAACCGCAAAGAGCACCGCATACCTTACGGTACGATTACAAATACATGTACCGTTGCAGCCCTATCCTTTAATCTTATTGTTTGTGCATTGTTACTCCATTGATTATCACATTATACTAATGAAAGGACTAAGAAAGTGATTTAGGACTAGCTTCAAGGTTGAAAACTGTCTTCCACTACCTTTAATTTTTAGTTTTCAATACTTAAAGAGTTGCGATCAGTTCATTCTAAATCAAATAGGGCTCAAATACGTAACTGTCCGTCTTTCACTAAGCAAGGACTACAGTACACAAGCATCTAGCCAGCAATTCAATAACTGATATAAGGTTCCCATTATTTATTTCACCTCTCTTCGTGATGGCCTCTGAAGGCTAGGTAGCATGATGCTAGTGTTAGCTTAACATCTGTAATTCTCGTGAGGACTTTTGCACAAAAATGTACCTCATCTTTGTACAGTATGTATTGTCTGTTTGGGGATCGATTGTGTGGTCTGGTGTTGACTCCAGCATGGCTCACAGTAAATATACTTCATTTTAGGATAGTAAGTAGCAAAGAGATTGACTCCCACAAAAAATCAAAACCCCCCCAACAATTGAAAGCTAACACCTACACCATCTCCGCCAGATATGCTTTGATTTGATTAAGCAATTGTCATGTAGCAGATGTAGCTACTCTTATTTTACAGCAAGAAATGGACCATCTCTGAGGCCCCACCCAACCCCCTAAGACCTGCAGTGATTGGATTGAGCAATTGTAGACTAATATTTAAAGAAATATTTTACCAAAACTCAATTTTCACATGCATTCTTTGTCAATTTACCATGGCCTACAGTCTACAAATACTGAAATGTATTGTATGATTACATCTTAGATAGTGAAAACTCTCTTCTATTAAAATGGTGCACAGCTGAATGTAATTCAAAATATAAGAATAAATGTCTATTAAACTGCATCAAATGGAACCAAATGAAATTGTTTCAGTAATAAAATAGAACTGTTTTAAACTAAAGGTATGGTTCCTGTATCAAATCGAAACGATGTGCAGTACCTAGATGCTTAATGAATTGTGTTTGAAAGGAGAGATTCACATCACTAATTCATATATTTTCTTTAGTTGTGCATACCCTTTCTTTTTCTAAATTGCTAAGGATCTGCAAACTGACTATACTGTCCACAACAAACCACCATTTATTTTACATGTTAGAACGCCCAGGTTCTCCCAAATGCTGAATGAGAGAAGACCCATCCTGTGGCTCAACGAAGCAAACACTAGTTGCACAGCTCGTCATGTCCTCTTATGGCAAAATAAGCACTGTATAGTATAGATGGTCATTGTGCCTGTCCATCTATATCACATTTTCATATTTGTAATTGATCATGTGTATTCATAATAAGTCATAATATGATTAGTAGCATGGCCTAATAGTAATTTGCATTCTCAAAAACTAAACAAAACAGGATACAAACAAAAACATACCTTGTGGTCTGCAATTCAAACCCATCTCTGTAGCAGCCATTGTCACCTTGTTTGCCAGCTATCTCTTTAATGGCCAGCTGATATGACATCATGTGGCCACAATATGGTGTCAGTTTGTATTCGTTTTGCACTATTAGGTGATGTGGTACTTAGGTGCATTACTCAGTTTTACAATTTATAACAGTTTTATTTTTGCCCAAGTTAAACTATGTTTAAATTGCATTTACCACATCTACTGTAACTCTGAGAATGACATGAAAGTAACTGATTTTTTAACGTATATTCTAAATTACTCCCAGTTTTTTTGTAACTTCTAGAACATCCTTCCATTGCTATCTATTCTATATGCATGGTTTGTAGGGCCAAGAGAATGTGAAGACCTGGCTTACTGAAAAGGCACCTGTTGCATGTCTGTATGCATATTATGAAAGGAATTAGTATAGCATTTTAAAAACAGCTTGACTCTCAAGGAAAGCTGTTATGTGAATCCAATACACCCGTTCGCTGCACTCCCACCTGACTGCCATGGCAAATTTCCAGCTCACAGCAGGAAAGGAAGTCACTCTGGGCCAGTGTTCAGTTCGCCCTCTACTGGGCGGAAGTGAAGCCTCCATGAAGCCATCAGTCCAATAAGTCATGCTGTCAAAAAGCAACAGAGTTCACATCCTCTCATTAGACTGCAATGCCTTCTACAGCCCTGACTGACCGCAGAACCACCAGCTGGAAAAACAGATTGAATGGATGTTGGCATAAACGATGTCCACAAAACACACAATTATGTAATAGTATCAGTGAATGTTGATCTCATTACTTTTCTGTACATGCATGTATGGGTGCATTTGCAAATTCATGTGTGCAGAAACGCACACACTTGTTGCTTACGCATTACGCATCAGTAGACTATGTCTGGAATGTTCTCAGTCATTCAGTCTCAGACAGTTGCAAAATACTTGGTATGTTTTAAAGATTTTTGCTATAGAACTAAAACAAATGCAAATAAAAAATGTGGGCACTGAATCTTTATACTGTCTTTTCTAAACATATTTCATTTAAATATAATTGTTTCCATAACAAAATGTTTTGCCATATTTTAAACAATTAACAATTAATACAAATAAATACACCTAAGTAGATAGAATGAGTGTGGATACATTTAAGTGAGTAACAAACACATATTTGTATACCATCCAGACTACTCCAATTGCTGCCTTTTGATTGTCTTTTAAATTAAATTGTAACACCAGTTCTTGCTGGGTCCATGTGATCAGCTAAAAAGCATGATGTTACGCCAATGGCTTTGAAGGTTTATTGTCAGACACATGCTGTTTCTCAGCTTGAGGTCACTTGATTTGACCAATGGTTTAGTGGCTTTGGGTATTGTGCTCTTTTATGGAATTGCCTCTGTCCTTGGATGAAAAAGTAGCCGATAACCTGCTGACTGGAGTTATTGTTATAAATAAACCTACTGTATCTAAAGAAATATTTATAGAAACATCTACAGTATCTCTTGGAGTGTTGGCTGTTAGTTTTCTGTGCTGAGTGTTGTGTGTTATACAGCCCTGTTTGTGGTACAAGAGAATGAAGTATGCTCCCCTTAATGAACCATATTCACATTAATATGTTGCATTATATACAGCATAGTCATGTGAGTTGGAACCATACAGATACAATAGTCAACATACTACAAGAATCTTTGCATTTTGATTCAGTTGACATGACTGAGGCATAAGCTGAAATGCACATATGCACACATTATAAATGACTATCTGACAGATCACATGCATCATTTCTAGTATTACCAAGCACTAACATTTCATTTCCAAGATATTATGAAATAAATGTCATATAAGCAAGCACCTTTATTTGTTGAACAGGTACGTATATAGTCACTATTGTACAGATTTTTGGCTAGTTTGTGGTCTTATACATTTACTAACAGTGGTTTAGAAAGGCAACTGCTAATGGAAATAATGGCATATGCATATAATACAAATTAGCAAACATATCAAAATCAGTTTTTACAACTTTTGTAGCAACCAATTCCTTTTATTGGTTTGCCATAGTGCAAACTGTGTTATTTGTAAGACAGAGTTTAAACGTGGTTTTAACATTCATACTTTTCAAAATATATTTCTCTGTCCCAAACACATCTCAATGTGTAGACTGCATTCATTGTGCCTCCGGTTCAAGTCCTCTTGTCCAGTAATGTTGATTTTTCAATAAGAATAATTCAAGTGTATAGGGCGGTACAGACAGTTGAATTGTGGTAAAGCTATGATTAAATGTAATAAAAATACACTGTTGCTGTGTGTATAATATGTGTTTTATGGCATTGGGCATGGAGGCCAGTTCACACTGAGTTCTCAGCAATAGTTTACCAAGCCCTTACAACAGTTCTTGAGGATTTCCTGGTTTCATTCTCAAATATTGCTCATATGATTATCACATCAATAGTTAAACATACGCTGTAAAAGCTTGGGGGCAGGAATGTCTGTGTGTTTGTGTGCACTTACTGTACTGTATGTCAGACCTGGGTTTAAATATGATTGGTCTTCATCCCAATACTTCGAGTCACTTGGATAAGCTTGCCAGGTGCATTGCAAAACAAATGGACAATTCCTCAAAGTGCCAACCCAACCCAGTCTCCATCAAACCCTCAAAGTATTTGAAACCAAACAAATACTATTTCAACTCAGGTCTGGTTTTTGTGTGTGTCTGTATATTCATCTGTGTGTGTCTGTGCATCCATGCCTGTTTGTTTGAATAAATGGAAGAAGCATATAACATTTAATAGATAAAGGTTCTGTGGGAGAATGTGTCGTACTTAAGGCTACAACGTCCACTCCCAAGTCCAACTGGCGTCATGTTCCTACATCCATGTGACTTTAGGCCATTGTGGCACGAACATGTGGTTCAGGAGAAAGGAAAATGAACAAGCAAACAAACAAAAATAAACAGAACATGGCATGTCTGTGGTGAAAGCGCTGCTCAGCGAATAGACAGGCTTGTCTTTAGACGCTATTCTGGCTCTATTGCACCGTGTTCTGCAGGAAGCACTGGTAGTGATGATGGATCTGCGCCAATACCCAGGGTGCCGGACACCCTTTCTCAGCCTCGACAGAGCTCTCGTTCACGAGCAGCCGCAGCGATCCACCACCATGGAGGGGATCTTACCATAGATGATCTGCTCTTTGCGGTTGAAGTAGAGCATGTTAATAGGGGACATCTTGGTGGGGGTGCAACAGGGACCTGCGGTGCCTCGGGGGTTGGCCTTGTACACCAGGTGAGTGTGGGGGTACTTCTGCAGGTGTAAGTACTCACACTCACCAGAGCAGTAGTTGGCCTTGTAGCGCTTTGGGGCAATAATCCAGTCCCAGCCGAATTCTTCAAAGTCCACTGTGAGGGGGTAGCGGCAGCAGCGCGACTCAGGGGAATTGTCATCACAGTCCAGACCTGAGTCTCTCCTGGAGCGTTTCGGGCCTTCTGAGATCTTCACCTCCAAGAAGGGTTGCTGAAACGGCACATTTACAGAATAGTTGAAAAACAGGAAACACACATTGGTTGAAAAATGCTTGTTACCCCAATGTAATGTCAATGTCACTGATGTTTTCAAAATCATTTTTTGGTTAATTTGAGCCATTAAACTGAAGGAGCTCCTTCAATCTGTGAGGATGTTAATTCAGTCGTCTCATGTGGTCAGAAGGGCGGATAGTTAAGGGGAAAAATATTTGGAATGGGAATCATGTTGATGTTGCCTCAAGTATATTTTAAAAGTAAAATGACAAAATAATCTATGCAAATATACAGTGTACCAATGCCACTTGAAAAATAAACACCTGGTGTTTGTAGAAGTGAATCTTAATCTAGCCACACAATTTAACATAAATTAATTTGGACTCTTGATATTGCAGTGGTACACGGCTTATGATGACTTTTATTCAACGAAAAACTACATACTATTTGGAATGTAATTTAATCGAACATAAATCTAAACTCACCAGTCCTTCTCCTGCTTCTGCTGAAGTTACGGCCAGATCATTTCCTTTCGAGTCGAACGCATTAATCTCGATCCCCCAATTCGTCTCTGGCTGCCGCAGCCACACTGACAACACTTGTTTAACATCGATACTTTGCCAAGAGCTGACTCCTGCATTCACGTCAATTTTTAGGGACCGGATCCGTATGTGCCTACCCCCGTCTGTGACAGGCATCAGGCGGGAGATTTGCAGGAACACCGTGGTGACCTCGTCAGCTGGCAAAAGATGCACCCATAGCTGCGCACGTAATATGCGGTTTGCTTGGATCTTCGAATTAAAGGAGAAAAAGCAACACTTGGGTTTCCGATCGACTTGGACGACGGGATCAGCTGGAGGAGAGAATAAAATAACTTTAATTAGCTTGCAATATGGAAACGTCATGATCTCTCTTTTGCCAATAATACTAGATATTAAAACTAAATTATAATACATGTTTAGTTGTAGCACAAATCAATTCTTTTTAAAACACCTTTTGAAAAACTGTCAAGTTGCATTGTCTAGAAAAACATTTTAAAAGTGTTATTTCAAGGTATTCCAATACACTATATCTAGTTTGAGAACGTCCAGTCAACAGAGATAGTTGCAACTTGTTAAGTTTGCTGGTGCGTAATTGCGCGTAAAATGTATGTAGTTTCGAATTAAAATGAAATAACAGATCAAAAAGACCAAATATAAAATTGCTATCTATTCCCATCATAGCGTTTTAAGTATTAGGAGACCAGACATGCACGTGCGCTCTGTGCCCGTGCGTAAAAAAGGGTTGCCCTCTAGCGCCTATTCAAAGTTATATAGAAAGAAAGTAATGCATTAAATAATAACCTGTACACTTACGTTCAGTGGCCATTGTCATGATTGTTTCTGTGATGGCGTGTTCATCATCTTCTTCCATAACCCCATCCTTATTGTCATCCCCAAGTACATCGTACTGGTCAAGAAGTTGCTGCAATGGTGGTGCCTTGGGTAGGAGCTGCTTGACAACATCTCGACTAATATCGGGAGGTTTGTTTAGTCGCAGTTTGCTAAGAATTTGGGACTTGATTGCGTCTATTCTCAGTTCTCTGATCTGCTGTCGTAAATTGCATGTTGAGCACTGCTCGCCGTCATCTGTGGCTGGGGGTTGGTGATGCGCCATTTGTTCACCAAGACCCACAAGACCGAAAACCACCATAAAACTTAAATTAATCAGAACCTGCGTCAGATGCATTCTATAACGTCCAGAGATTGCAATAGGAAAAAAGAAATCCCAAAGTTATGTAGCCTATTAGCGTTAAGCGGCTACAAAGTTTCCTGTGTTTAAAATCAGGAACTACACTGATAGTTGTCACACTTTAATCCCACAGCCCTTTTTATACTGCAACTTTGGCTTGTCTTTTGTGTCGTCAATATCGATGATTGGTTGGGCGTGAAACTATGAATTTAACAGAGAGACAAGAACTGTATTTTTCTGTCAAACTTTAACCCTCAAGCTACTGGCCATCTGTTTTTTTTGTTTTCGTTTTCATTTCCCAATTTTGTAAATGAATGTGTTAAACCAATCTATATTATCGTTTTTAGTCATTTATGGTTGTACTGCACCTAAAATAATAATTAATAATAATACTAATGCACAACCGAAATTAGTTTATATAGTATTAATTATTGACAGAGCTTAAACACAAAGGTCTAATACACACTCAATCTATATAGAAAGCAATATGTAAATACACTGCTCAAAAAAATTAAGGGAACACTAAGATAACATCCTAGATCTGAATGAATTAACTAATCATATAAAATACTTTCGTCTTTACATAGTTGAATGTGCTGACAACAAAATCACACAAAAATGATCAATGGAAATCAAATTTATCAACACATCCAAATCCAAGTGGAAAACCACACTACAGGCTGATCCAACTTTGATGTAATGTCCTTAAAACAAGTCAAAATGAGGCTCAGTAGTGTGTGTGGCCCCACATGCCCGTATTATCTCCCTACAACGCCTGGGCATGCTCCTGATGAGGTGGCCGATGGTCTCCTGAGGGATGTCCTCCCAGACCTGGACTAAAGCATCCGCCAACTCCTGGACAGTCTGTGGTGCAATGTGGCATTGGTGGATGGAGCGAGACATGATGTCCCAGATGTGTTCAATCGGATTCAGGTCTGGGGAACGGGCGGGCCAATCAATAGCATAAATGCCTTCCTCTTGCAGGAACTGTTGACACACTCCAGCAACATGAGGTCTAGCATTGTCTTGCATTAGGAGGAACCCAGGGCCAACCGCACCAGCATATGGTCTCACAAGGGGTCTGAGGATCTCATCTCGGTACCTAATGGCAGTCAGGCTACCTCTGGCGAGCTCATGGAGGGCTGTGCGGCCCCCCAAAGAAATGCCACCCCACACAATTACTGACCCACTGCCAAACCGGTCATGCTGGAGGATGTTGCAGGCATCAGAATATTCTCCACTGCGTCTCCAGACTCTGTCACGTCTGTCACATGTGCTCAGTGTGAACCTGCTTTCATCTGTGAAGAGTACAGGGCACCAGTGGCGAATTTGCCTATCTTGGTGTTCTCTGGCAAATGCCAAACGTCCTGCACGGCTGTAAGCACAACCCCCACCTGTGGACGTCGGGCCCTCATACCACCCTCATGGAGTCTGTTTCTGACCGTTTGAGTGGACACATGCACATTTGTGGCCTGCTGGAGGTCATTTTGCAGGGCTCTGGCAGTGCTCCTCCTGCTCCTCCTTGCACAAAGGCAAATGTAGCAGTCCTGCTGCTGTGTTGTTGCCCTCCTACGGCCTCCTCTACGTCTCCTGATGTACTGGCCTGTCTCCTTTTAGCGCCTCCATGCTCTGGACACTACGCTGACAGACACAGCAAACCTTCATGCCACAGCTCGCATTGATGTGCCATCCTGGATGAGCTGCGATACCTGAGCCACTTGTGTGGGTTCTAGACTCAGTCTCATGCTACCACTAGAGTGAAAGCTCCTGCAGCATTCAAAAGTGACCAAAACATCACCCAGTAAGCATAGGAACAGAGAAGTGGTCTGGGGTCACCACCTGCAGAACCACTCCTTTAGTGGGGGTGTCTTTTGCTAATTGCCTATAATTTCCACCTGTTGTTTGTTCCATTTGCACAACAGCATGTGAAATTGATTGTCAATCATGTAAAATCCTGACTGTATGTCCCCAAAGGACACCGTAGCCCTGGGAAATATTCCCGTAACTCCCACGAGTAGTATGGCGGAATAAACAACCAGTTCGTAATATACTGTCTGTCTTGATTATTAAAAGTTAGTTTAGCCAGTGTGCAAACAACAAAGTGTTACATGGTGTCAGAGTAGAGACTCAAATACCCACATTCAGACAAATTATGGATAGTTTCGGCATCCCAGTACCCAAGATGGATTGGGATTTAACAAATTTACCTGAAGCATGGCGACATATTAAGCAACACGCGCAGTTGGTATTTTCTGGACCCCTGCGGGAGAAACGCGAACAGGACAAATGTAGTTACCCCGTACCCTTATCCCAGCAGGAAATATTCCTAAATATTTGGTGTGAGTGATGAGTAGTATGGCGGAATAAACAACCAGTTCGTAATATACTGTCTGTCCTGATTATTAATAATAATAATCAGTTAGTTTAGCCAGTGTGCAAACAACAAAGTATTACAAATCAGTGTTGCTTCCTGAGTGGACAGTGTGATTTCACAGAAGTGTGATTGACATGGAGTTACATTGTGTTGTTTAAGTGTTTCCTTTATTTTTTGAGCAGTGTATGAACACCTAAAAGGAGATTAAAGCAGGCATGTATCAGTTATATTCACCAGATAAATAGATTACCTACAGATCACCTTGTGCAGCCTAGACTGGGGAACAAACTAATCTTGACAAATGAAACCTTTTTAACACACACCAGTGTGAAATGCTACAATAACAACTCCTAATTCTGACTAATAACAGAATTATGTGTAGCACTGTGTTTCATGGTCAAAATTAGAGGTATCTAATTGGACAAATACTGATTTGAAACTGATATTTGTGAGAACATACACACCATTTATTAAATAAAGGTTAATTCAATCTTATATGCATATCTATTTTTTTAAATATTTACCAGTGGACATATTCCCATACATTATACAGTATCATTAAAATTAGCAAGAAGAGGTATTTTGGTTGGTATTGCTGATAACGATATTGTTTTAATGGTCAATAACCTTTATGTTGCAAGGAAATATGAAATATTTGTTTTTCATTTTATTTTAGTTAGTATTAATTACATATATGTAGTATATACAGTACATTCACCGGCCACTTCATTAGGTATATCTACTCGTTAACACTAATATCCAATCAGCCAATCACGTCAACAACAAGTCAGTGCATATAGCCATGTAGACATCATCATGACAATCTTCTGAAGTTCAAACCAAGCATCAGAATGGGGAAGAAATGTGATTTAAGTGACTTTGAACATGGCATGGAAGATGGTGCCAGACAGGCTGGTTTGAATGTTTCAGAAATTGCTGCTCTACTGTGATTTCCCCACACAGTCATCTCTAAGGTTGACAAAGAATGGTCTGGAAAAGAGCAATATACAGTGAGTGACAGTTCTCAGTACAAAAATGGCCAGAAGACAGGTCAGAAGAGAATGGCCAGACTGGTTCGAGCTGATAGAAAGGCAACAATACCTCAAATAACAACTCCTTACAACTAAGGTATGCAGAAGAGCATTTCTGAATACACAAAATGTTAAACCTTGAACCAGATGGACTACAGCAGCAGAACACTACACCAGGTGCCAGTCCTGTCAGCCAGGAACTGGAAACTGAGGGTACAATTTGCATGGGCCAAACCACAATTGGACAATAGAAGATAGGAAAAATTTTGTTTGGTCTGATGAGTCTTGATTTCTGCTGTGACATTCAGAAGGTAGGGCTAGAAATGCATGGATCCATCCTGCCATCTATCAATGGTTCAGGCTGGTAGAGGTGTAATGGGGTGGGGGATATTTTGGGCATGCTTTGGGCCCCTTAGTACCAACTGAGCATCGTATAAAGGCCACAGTCTGAGTTTTGTTGCTGACCAAGTCCATCCCTTTACAACCAGAGTGTACCAATCTTCTAATGGTTACTTCCAGCAGGATAACGTTCCATGTCAAAATGTTCACATCACCTCAAACTGGTTTCTTGAACATGACAATTAGTGCACTGTACTCAAATGGCCTCCAGAGTTACCTGATCTCAATCCAATCAAGCACATTTGTGATGTGGTGGAATGGGAGAATCGCATCATGGATGTGCAGCTGACAAATCTGCAGCAAATGCATGATGCAATAATGTCAATATGGACCAAAATCTCTGAGGAATGTTTCCAGCACCTTGTTGAATCTATGCCATAAAGAATTAAGGCAGTTCTGATGTCAAAAGTGAGTCCTAATGAAGTGGCCAGTAAATGTATTTTCTGGTGGCTTGAAGGTTAAATTTGTATGATACGGTTTTACACAGGGTTTGAAACTACTTATTACTCTTGGGGGGGGGGTTCTTTAAAGTTTCATGATTTTATGCAATGGTAAAATACATTTTTCTGGGATCCCCCAAACTAAAAATAAAATTCTTATGGGGGATTCCTAGTAGTTTGTGGAGTGTCCCGGACCCCCCCAGATCCCTGTCATATCGGACCCTGGTTTTACATTGTTTTGAGACAACTACATTAATCAAAGCCAAAGCAGTACAAATGTTCAAGTTAAAATGGCAGATATTTTTGTTGTGTTACCACACTACACAGCTTGTTACCATCAAGAAGCCGTGGACATTTCTTCCTGTCCGAACACAACATGGCCTGAATAATTGCGGGTATAGCCTCACTTCCTTACACTTTTATACAGCCTACCATTTAAATATAATAAAAAAGTAAAGTCCTAAATATTAAAATGTATTTTAGGTGTTCTATAAACCTACAAATGCCAAGTGAATTTAATGGATTGGTCAATTGGTTTGTACCATAGAACTGAAAACATATAGGAAGATTTGTTGTAGGTTCACGATGTGCTACTGCAATTATTATAGTCTAAACTACTAGATATACTTGCCTTATGTTTGTCTGCGTGTAATAGGCCTACGAAGGCCTTTTAGGCCTGACATTTAGTGCCACCTTGCGGTTCATCAACCACAACAGTTACAACCATCATCCACTATCCTGCTATGATGAGTTGATTTTTTTGATTTTCCTTAGCAAAGAATGATTGGCCTATTAAATTCTATTAGTCATGACAGTTGAGTCGTTATCCCATGTGTGGAAAAAATAACAATTCTAGCCTATATAAAATAATCATAATTGCAAAAGAGTTTAGTCTATGCAGTTTTGCACACTACCGTTCAATGTTTGACAGGTTTTGCTATTGGTTAAAGATGCTTTATGCAACTTTTGGTCACTTGTAAATGTAGAAAATTGTGTAGCGAGCTCCAAGAATCCTGGCACCCCTGACTGGCAATGCACAAATAATTCTGTCAAAAATACAAACAATTCAATTATAGAGAAAAACTCTAAATACCAACATGTGAGAAATACTGTACTTTATTAATGTGTCAATGGAACCAACCAAAATCATTTATTTATTAAATAAAAAATCTATGTCCTCCAAATCAAGGTTTCACAATCAATTGCACCCTTAAAGATTATTGTAAATTATATCGACCAAAATTAAACCAGGAATTAAATTCCACGTATTTACGTTCATCTAAGTCTTAAGGACCTATATGTAGCCATTACATCACTTCCTGTTTCACTAGGGTATAAAAATGAGGTAACACACATGCAATATCCCTTTGTCATACAACACCATGAAGAAAACAAAAGAACTGGTAGATCAAAAGAGCCAGAGATGCATACAAGGAGAGGCACCTCATATCCACAGTGAAATATGGTGGTGGGTCAGTGATGTATTTGGGCTGTTTTAAATTTTCACCAAGTATCAGGCAATTTTGGCTGACAATCTGGTTGCCTCTGCCAGAAGGTGGACTTTCCAAAAAGACAATGACCCAAAATAAGATCCACACAGAAATTGTATTGTTTATGTTTTTAAAGTATTGTTTCTGCATTGCCAGTCAGTGGTGCCAGTAATTTTGGAGGCCATTGTATATAATTCACTTTAGTTCAATGGCTACCTGAGGCTATTCTACGTAGAGATTAAGCACAAGTAAACGGAATATTACACCATCCCAAAGTGGGAGGTTTAAAAAATATTTTAATAATCACAAAAGTCCCAGACTTCATCTTCATTACTTTCCAAACTTGACACTTGTTCCTGCTGGCTACACGGAAAGCGCTCTGTAGGAAGCCTACCGTGCCACCTATTGTCTCTAAATCTTAGCACAGAAGACGCAACAAATACACTTTAAACAGTCTTTATAGATACGAGTGGCCTATAATCTATAATGTTTTATTATTATTTGATTACCTCTTCAACGAGTCACTGAAAAGCCATGCATTCAGCTGACACCCACCACAAGATGGTGATATTGTACAACTACCAGTAGACGTAGTGAATGCGCACAATGTATATCCACAACCTCTTCTGCACAGCTAATTGCCGCTGAATGTATTAAACAAATACAAATCTTTTACAAGCAATATCCGCCGTCAGAACGTTGAGCCAACAGGAAACCATTTCTACGATGGCTTGTGGATCGTATCCAGTATTATTGGCCACGGTGATCTAAGGTCTGACTATTCATGGATTTAAGAGCCTAAATCGATGTGTGCGTTTAGAATGTTGCAACATGGATCTAGTTAGATAACTTAGAGAAAAACCTGACAAATGCTTTTGCTGCCTTCCAAGTTTCAAGTTCAAGTCCTTGGACGCATGACCGTCTGATGCGGAGACAAATGTGGACAGAGGAGGCACGTTTGGTGATTTTGATTCACAAACCTTGAAAGAGCTCTTTGTAGAAGTCAACCTTTAAAGCAAAAGAAAATGCGGTTGTGTTTTTCTATTCGATGAATTTGATATTCTCGGAGTTAAACTCACACAGTCCTCTACTTTTCCAAGAGCCTTCTTGAAGGTACGTATCACGCTTACTAAGTTATTAACACATAATCTAAGAATATTCCATCACGTTCCATTTGACCTTCACGTTCTGAACATTCTGTTCATATTTGGTTAAGAAGATTGATTTATTATACACAGATCAAGGTGGGTCCCTGGTACGACCAATTCAATTTCTTAAGGATGGATATTATATGGCAATTTTTTAAATGAATATACTTAACTTTTACGCATAGACCCTTTTCCTTAATAGAACATTAATGTAAAGTGGCGAGGATTATCGCGATTTATTGTGGCCTACAGTGACGCGTTTGTTTGCCACGTTCCACCTGGTCTATAGAGTTCAGCACCATTGCCATAATTCCATAACACATATTTTAGCGCCATAACAACGACCTGTGCGGCAGCTACAGTACCAGTTGTGCATATTGTACCAGAGATAATATTTGTCTCAAAGATGTTCATTGATGTGTAATAAACGTTTATAATAAAGTTTATCTTAATAATGAATCAGCAGTGTGATTAGAGAAGCAGAAGCCATAAGTCAAAAAGCATAAAATAGAGTGCCAGAATTTAGCAGCATCATAAACCTCCTAAATGCTACATTAAAAAAGATATAGTATTATGCTGCTCTGTCAAAAGACAAATGATCACCCTCCTCTAAGACTGGATCACAGAGGTTGTCGCACGTCCAGGTGGGATGGAGATGGACAGCTAATATCATCCCTGGAATATGAATTCAACCCAAAGTCAGTCTATGCATACGTTCCGATACCCAAACTGTTAATACAAACAACAAGATCGTTAGACTACGCATGAATCCAAATGATGTAAAAAATATCTTCTGCAAGTCCAACAGCAGCTGCTATACTAAATCTTTTCACAAAGGTCACTACAGCAACATGGTCTAGGCCATGTATCCAATGCTTTCTAGAGAGCTGCTGCTGCATTCCTGCCAGAGGAAAATATGCTAAGTCACTGTAGAGAGCAGTACCCTGTTTTTTATTCCGTCTGGTATTCTGTCTGGTATTTTTAGGCTTGGTCTGATGGAAATGAAATGGCTGAAATTCTCTCTTCTCTTTTTTGACAACTCAGGAAGAACATGTGTGTCAGGAAGTACAGGAGCATGGCTGACCGTCTGAACTGTTTCAGCAAAGCTCGGTCCAGACAAGAAATAGCTTCCTAGCGGTCACTTCTCGACCAGAGCCCAAGATTTCATCCAAAAAAACACTTCTCCTTCACCGTCTACTGTCTTTCCACTTTTCTGAAATCCATGATACATTATTTATATCATGGGATGTGTCAAATCTAAGAAGAATGATCCAACCCAGTATGCCAACTCGGTGGAGTTGGATGGCAAGTCTGGAAAGCAGCATTCTGAGAACATGTTACTGGTCCACTCGGAGACAGGGCTTTTGGACCACATGTCCCAGATCCCCCCAGTCCTGCTGGAGTATGCCCAGCATCTGTCAGAGGAGATAGTGGCCCAAGCTGTACAGCAGTGGCTAGAGCTGGACAGTCGCTACAGTGACATCCCCTACATTGAATGTGATGTGCCATGACAGAGGACTCAACTGGCATTCATTTTCTCCTGACCTTTTAAAGGAAGAGGATGTGCCAGAAAGGAATTTTGTTCTGAGATTCACATTGACCCTCACAGTAGCCTACTGGAACTGTTGGAACAAGGCGGCCAGACAGCACTCAGTACCGTATATGGTTTCATCCTGAATCAAATTTTTACCAGCTGGAAATAGCAAGATATTGATGCAAACCTATGGTCCAAAGTAATTTCTGCTGTTTAATTCATAAATACTTGTATGGTTTAATTTATGTGGTGACATTTTGACCTTGACTAATGGACAAATTTGCCTTGGCTACACGTGAACGTCTACAATGTGCCATCCATGAGCTGAATTTTGTGTAAATGGAAATTATAAAAAGGCCCCACAAGTGGCCAGTGTGATTTTATCTTGAGATGCTCGCTGGAACCTTAAGGTAGACGCTTCCTTATCTATCGGTCTGCCCAGACACAAGTTTTCAGGACAAAGGAATATTTCATATTCTTTTTCCCAACTATCCAAAAAGCAGGTCTAAGTAACCAGGCATTTGACACATTCATGAAATTCTGCTGCAAGGTTTTGCACGGATTCACTGTCCGACATTCACTTAATTGTAATGTTAATGACTATACAAGTTCCCTGAGGGCTAGCTACATCTATGTGCCACAATATAATCAAGACAGATTAATATTTCTACATTTTTAAACAGGCGTGGCTCCTGTACCCAAAGACGATTGCTTTGTTCACAAATACCTTTTGTTTTGGCCAAAATGTCTACTAGGTTCGATCACCCTGGTTATAATGTACTGTATTTAACTTACCCTAGGATGAGGTACTGCCATCTGCCGCATTGAACGTACAGCACAAATATGCAGCTGTCAAAGGCCATGGTATTTATATTGAGAACACATGGCCTCTTAAAATAGCATGATGCTTTATTAACAGGTCATATGCGCACATACTCATAATATAGCCTTTAGGTTGTTTGGAATAAGGGACCACAACTGCCAAATTCCTTAATGTTATTACAAGCACAATTTTGTTTGCTGGGCTTTCTTGTGACCTTGATATGATAGGAGATATCATATTCAAGCATGGCAGTTCAATTCCTACAACACCATAACTGATCATCAAGAACATGTTAAGGCAGATTAATTTAGCCTGGTAATTAATTTTCCTGAATGTTCAGCAGGGTGCTGTTGTAAACAACACAAAGAACAAGTAAACATTATTTCACTGAAATATTACACTTTGGGGAAGTTTAACATAATGTATCTTAAGAAAGAGCTTAAGATACATTATGTTAAACTTCCCCAAAGTGTAACATAATGTATCTTAAGAAAGAGCTTAGCTGGTGGTGATGTGCTTTTAATGCTATGTTCGAAAATCCATTGGCTTTAAAAGCAACCAATATATAACGTCATTTGCACTAATCTAGGTCAAGAAATTAATCTCTTGAACCATTTCAAAAAATTATGTAAACAAATAGAAAAGCTTAGCTGCGATTTTCTTTTCTTCTCCATACTGTATTCCCAATTCTAAGAACTGGGAGATGGAGGTTTTAAAATCATATGTTAGCACTGCTTTAGCTACATAAAAAAATGAAGAAATTACATTAATTACAAATAAAACTGGTTTGTTTGAATTAAGCTTATTTTTACTCAAATCACTTGAGCGAAGATTTCAATTTTAAACATTTAGCACTATATGCCATATGTATTCTCTGGTGAAGGTCAGTGCAACCTTTTCCATTTTTGTCACTTGTCCAGTTCAATGTACATGATAAATTATGACTAAGTGCTTTTCGAGTAACAACAACATATTTAGCTCTAAGCTCTACACACTAGGCCCCTCATCACTTTTTTCATTGTAACCCTCTTAACCTGTGACTTACGTATACCTGGTACACCAGGTGGGTGGAATTAATGACGAGTTTGAACAGAAAAACAGCAGGCTCCGGATCTCATACGGCATGATTTTAATACTAGGCTATCTGCTGCCTTGATTTTTCATCAATATTTCTAGAATGTAGGTGGAGTCACCTACCACTTCTCTCCTTAATGGAATACTTTAACAAAAGATGCAATCATGGTTTTGTAGTGTTCAATACTACATGGTAAATGTAAGGATGTGCCTAATTGAATGGTTCAATCTCAGTTGCCCTTGATTTTAGCTAGCTAAATGTATCACTGTATTTAAAGGTAATTGGAGTTACGAGCTTGCTATTATGTAGCTATTTGCTGTAGCTAAATAATTTGAATGACATACGCCGTTAGCTTGACAGTGCAAGAGGTGGAGTCATCTACCACTTAGCCTCGTTATTGGAAACACCGGCATAAATGACCTAGGTAAAGGTGCAAAGCTGGGTGAGGATGCGTCATTTGACATGATTGTGCACCATTTTAATAGAAGAGTTATGTATCTGAATTAATCATAAACCAAATTATAATATTTCTAGTAGGCATGACGAATTGACTACAAATGCACACGAACACTGAGTTTAGGTAAAATATTCCTTTACCCTTTCAGAAGTGTATGGAAAATGTATGTGAGTAATCCCTGCATTGGTTTTATTTCCCTGTGAACATTTCAGCATTTGTTAGACAAAATCCCTTCCAACTTCTGGTCCGGTAATTAGAATTTGTCACACATATGGCTGGTTTTGCAGACACAGATTAAGCCTACTCATGGACTAAATAATCAAGTTGATAAAAATCTTTTGTTCTGTCCTTGAGCAGGACAGTTAACACCAAATGCTTCCAGGTTGTTGCTCAAAATGTGTGTTGGTCCCATTTACCTTTTAAATAATGGTAAAATGGCATTTAAAGATCATTTGTGCAAACAATTATATATCTGTATTATTACTGTTTCAAAATGGCAAAATTAGTCAATTTGGTTCATTGTCATTGATGGACAATTTTTTAACATTATCTCTGATCCAAGATAGGATGGATAATTCGTTTTCCTTATGACAATGTGTTACTGAATTGTAAAAATAAAAGACTCTATAAGTGATTCCAAGTGCAACGAATATGACATTTAAAAAAACAAATGCAATACAGTGCCCTCCGTAAGTATTGGGACAGTCAAGTTAAAATGACTTTTTTGCTGTACACTCAATGCATATGAAAATACATTTCAAAGATGAATATGAGGCAAACTTGTCTCATGTCCATCTTAAAATCATATCATATTTTGACGTCACTGTCCCATTACTGATGGAGTGCACTGTAGCTGCCCGATTGAGGTGCTTCCACCAAGCAACAAATCTAGAATGTGCATACCAAACAAAACTTAAATAATTAGGGACATTTCTACAAACCATTAGCCTAGAAATATTGGAGTAGAATGTGTTGCACTGAAAGCTATGTTCAATAGCATTTGTATCAATCCACTATCCCACTATGAAAATTAACCTGCAATAGCCTTCTGTGGTAGAGATCATCTGCCATTAAATCTAGATATGACAAATATGTAAATCCAGTGATTTACATGTTACAGTATCTTCAACAATGTAGTTCACAATACTTTCAGTTTGAAAGAAATACAAGGTATACGTATAGGTCTTTTCACACTTGGTGTGACTGGAATATAGCAAACCTAGAGTACTATACAGTGCCTTACAAAAGTATTCGGCCCCCTTGAACTTTTCGACCTTCTGCCACATTTCAGGCTTCAAACATAAAGATATAAAATGTAATTGTTTTGTGAAGAAGCAACAACAAGTGGGACACAATCATGAAGTGGAACGAAATATATTGGATATTTCAAACTTTTTTAACAAATAAAAACTGACAAATTGGGCGAGCAAAACTATTCAGCCCCTTTACTTTCAGTGCAGCAAACTCACTCCAGAAGTTCAGTGAGGATCTCTGAATGATCCAATGTTGACCTAAATGACTAATGATGATAAATAGAATCCACCTGTGTGTAATCAAGTCTCCGTATAAATGCACCTGCTCTGTGATAGTCTCAGAGGTCCGTTGAAAGCACAGAGAGCATCATGAAGAACAAGGAACACACCAGGCAGGTCTGATATACTGTTGTGGAGAAGTTTAAAGCCGGATTTGGATACAGAAAGATTTCCCAAGCTTTAAACATCCCAAGGAGCACTGTGCAAGCAATAATACTGAAATGGAAGGAGTATCAGACCACTGTAAATCTACCAAGACCCAGCCGTCCCTCTAAACTTTCAGCTCATACAAGGAGAAGACTGATCAGAGATGCAGCCAAGAGGCCCATGATCACTCTGGATGAACTGCAGAGATCTACAGCTGAGGTGGGCAAGTCTGTCCATAGGACAACCATCAGTCGTAAACTGCACAAATCTGGCCTTTATGGAAGAGTGGCAAGAAGAAAGCCATTTCTGAAAGATATCCATAAAATGTGTCGTTTGAAGTTTGCCACAAGCCACCTGGGAGACACACCAAACATGTGGAAGAAGTTGCTCTGGTCAGATGAAACCAAAATCAAACTTTTTGGCAACAATTCAAAACGTTATGTTTGGCGTAAAAGCAACACAGCTCATCACTCTGAACACACCATCCCCACTGTCAAACATGGTGGTGGCAGTATCATGGTTTGGGCCTGCTTCTCTTCAGCAGGGACAGGGAAGATGGCTAAAATTGATGGGAAGATGGATGGAGCCAAATACAGGACCATTCTGAAAGAAAACCTGATGGAGTCTGCAAAAGACCTGAGACTGGGACGGAGATTTGTCTTTCAACAAGACAATGATCCAAAACATAAAGCAAAATCTACAATGGAATGGTTCACAAATAAACATTTCCAGGTGTTAGAATGGCCAAGTCAAAGTCCAGACCTGAATCCAATCGAGAATCTGTGAAAAGAACTGAAAACTGCTGTTCACAAACGCTCTCCATCCAACCTCACTGAGCTCGAGCTGTTTTGCAAGGAGGAATTGGAAAAAAAATTTAGTCTCTCGATGTGCAAAACTGATATGAGATATACCCCAAGCGACTTACAGCTGTAATCGCAGCAAAAGGTGGCGCTACAAAGTATTAACTTAATGGCTGAATAATTTTGCACGGCCAATTTTTCAGTTTTTTATTTGTTAAAAAAGTTTAAAATATCCAATAAATTTCGTTCCACTTCATGATTGTGTCCCACTTGTTGTTGATTCTTCACAAAAAATGACAGTGTAATATCTTTATGTTTGAAGCCTGAAATGTGGCAAAAGGTCGAAAAGTTCAAGGGGGCCGAATACTTTCGCAAGGCACTGTATATATAAGTTATAGTAACATCTTGAAAACAGTCTTCCCATCAACATTTAAATTGGATTACATACCAACTCAGCAAAAAAACAATTGTCCTCACTTTCAACTGCTGTCATTTTCAGCCAACTTAACGTGTAAATATTTGTATAAACATATGCAGATTCAACAAGTAAGCAATAAACTGAACAAGTTCCACAGACCTGTGACAAAAAGAAATGAAAAGATGTGTCCAACAAAGGGGGGGGGTGTTCAAAATCATACAGTAACAGTCTGGTGTGGCCACCACCTGCTTTAAGTACTGCAGTGCATCTCCTTCTCATGGACTGCACCAAATTTGCCAGTTCTTGCTTTGAGATGTTACTGTACTCTTCCACCAAGGCACCTGCATGTTCAATAACATTTCTCACCCTCCAATCCAACAGGTCCCAGATGTGCTTAATTGGATTGAGATGAAGGCTCTTCGCTGGCCATGGCAGAACATTGACATTCATGTCTTGCAGAAATTCACGCACAGAACGAGCAGAATGGCTGGTGACATTGTCATGTTTTAGGGTTATGTCAAGAAGAGCCTACAGGAAGGGTACCAAATGAGGGAGGAGGATGGTTTTCCTGTAGTGACAACAAATCAATTCCGCTCTAGAATACAGACCTCGGTGTATCGCTCCGTCCATCGATGATAAACGTGAGTCCCACCATGACCCGTGGGACAAAACAGCAACAAACTAGCAACTCATCAGTGATGAGCATTTTTTCCCAGTCCTGTCCGGTGAAGACCTGTCAAGCAACAGGCCTACAAGCCCTCAGTCCAGCCTCTCTCAACCTAGTGCGGACAGTCTGAGCACTGATGGAGAGACATTGTGTTTGTAATGTAACACGGGCAGTTTTTGTTGCCTGAGGAAATGGAATATGTGGTAAAGCAAACAGCACCTGTAGAGGGGATGAAATCATAGGTACCTGCTCTATTAGTGGATCCTCGGGAGCTGGCCTGGGAGGCTTAGCCTCTGGAGCCAGCGTAAGAGGAGGAGCCTCTGTAGCTGGCGTGGGAGGTGGAGCCTCTGAAGTCAGCATGGTAGGTGGAGTTTCAGAGGCCGGAGTGGGAGGCATCACCACGACAGTTGCTGGCTCAATCATCGGTGGACAGGTCAGTGTCAGCCTGCTCATCAACGGGTGTGTCTGCGTGTTGGTGAAGCCGCCAGCTGGCTAGGGTACCTAGCTAGTGAAACTGGTGGTGAAGACACTGCTAGCCAGCTAGTGCCCCTAGCGGGTACTGCTCATTGTCCCCCTCCCAGTCCTCGTCGCTTTCCTCATCATCGTATCCCAATGACCAGAGCCCTGGCTCGCCATCATCTTCCCAGACAAGCGCCATCATCGTTGTGGCAGCCTGCCTCATTAACCCATACCATGAGCCGACTGCTGTCCCCGCACAGCTCAGCAACCCTAAGCCCGCCCTCAAAAAATGGTTTGGGAAATGGGAAATCATCCCCAGTTTCCCTGCCTCTCATTCGTGTGTGGTATCTAAAGTAGCCCTAAAGCGACAGGCATATTCCTCCTCCTTTGTCTCCGTGGTGGCAAGGACTGTAACTCTGAGAGTTGGTCTGTTGTTATTGACTGGTCCAGGCACACATAATCTTATTGGCACCGGAGAGAAAACGGACATGCTGTAAAATGCGGTGTCAGCTCCCTGTCTTCTCTTTGCTGCCTCTCGTTTTGGGTCAGTAAGTCTGTAACGGTTAGATGGCACATGTTGTCTGGAAACAGATGCTAAATTAAAAAATAAAGGTTTTACCGGTAATAGACGAACACTCAAAAACAACAGGACTTTCTGGATTCGAAAGATTTTGTGGAAATCGGTACAAGACGCAACAAAACACATTAACTTACAATAAACAATGAACGACAGAAAACTGAAGCACTATAAGGAACTAAAAACACTTGATGATGAATAATTGAGACCTGGTGTGCGTGGTTGCAGGAGAACACTGAATATCTATTGGGTGAATATGTTATAAAGGTTATGAAAGTCCAGGTGAACACACAAGACAGAATGGGATCGGTGGGAATGGAGCCACCGACTCAGGCTCCATGGAGGGGGAAGACCTTTACACTAAAGATTGCAACCCATGTGTAATCAATTGCCTATGGCTATTCTCTAACCTAACCTTAATCTGCCTTCTGAGTATCAAATGCCCAAGGTTTAAACTGACATTTTGTTAAGTGGTTAACCCATCCATGCCTGTCCAGGACCAGCTGCTGCATCTGTTTTGTCCTGTAATACTGCTTGAATCATTAGATTAGCTGATAGACATCTCCTGGACCTACCAGTCTAATCGACTTAAGGTGATTAAATGGTCACACCAACTGGCTTTTATCTAGTGGCTCAGAAGCTTTACGGGCTGAACACTACAGTCTTTTATATAGTTGCTCAAAAGCTTTAGGAGCTGAACAAGTATAACTTTCCAAGTCAGGTCCAAGTATTTCCAACCAGGTCTCACTTTACAGTCAGAACAGGAAAAATTCAAACCCACCACAACAGGATTTATGCATCTTTTGCACCTGTACAGGGGTGAACTTCTTAGTATTCATAGGTTACCAACAATAACCAAGAAGAGTCTTGTCAGTTAACCACTAGAAAAGAGCTAATACTTCAATACTGCAATGCATTTCACACAGAATTTTGAAAGTAAGAGAAATCCTAGCTTGTCCAATTCGAATCAGTCTATTCCCCTGTATTCTGAAAAAGCAAAAGTCACATGGAAAATAATCTTTTAAGCTACCTTAAAACCACATTCATAGGTAGTTTGCCATCAGATACAAATCTTTCTGGACAGTCAAATTAGATTTATTCACCCTCAATATCTTAAACAGTTATTTTGCATATACAGGTCCTTCTCAAGAAATTAGCATATTGTGATAAAGTTCATTATTTTCCATAATGTAATGATAAAAATTAAACTTTCAAATATTTTAGATTCATTGCACACCAACTGAAATATTTCAGGTCATTTATTGTTTTAATACTGATGATTTTGGCATACAGCTCATGAAAACCCAAAATTCCTATCTCAAAGAATTAGCATATTTCATCTGACCAATAAAATAAGTGTTTGTAATACAAAAAAAGAAAAAGTCAACCTTCAAATAATTATGTTCAGTTACGCACTCAATACTTGGTCGGGAATCCTTTTGCAGAAATCACTGCTTCAATGCGGCGTGGCATGGAGGCAATCAGCCTGTGGCACTGCTGAGGTGTGATGGAGGCCCAGGATGCTTCGATAGCGGCCTTAAGCTCATCCAGAGTGTTGGGTCTTGCGTCTCTCAACTTCCTTTTCACAATATCCCACAGATTCTCTATGGGGTTCAGGTCAGGAGAGTTGGCAGGCCAATTGAGCACAG
>JACXGM010001919.1:0-12207 GCA_016801145.1 Umbra pygmaea | reverse complement strand
TTTCAGACTCTGGCACCTTGATTTCCAAATGACATGCAAAATTTGTTGTTGTTTTGTTGTGCTGCTTCTCTGTAGCCCAGGTCAGGCGCTTCTGCCGCTGTTTCTGGTTCAAAAGTGGCTTGACCTGGGGAATGCAGCACGTGTAGCCCATTTCCTGCACACGCCTGTGCACGGTGGCTCTGGATGTTTGTACTCCAGACTTAGTCTACTGCTTCCGCAGGTCATCCAAGGTCTGGAATCGGTCCTTCTCCACAATCTTCCTCAGGGTCCGGTCACCTCTTGTAGTTGTGCAGCGTTTTTTGCCACACTTTTTTCTTCCCACAGACTTCTCACTGAGGTGCCTTGATACAGCACTCTGGGAACAGCCTATTTGTTCAGAAATTTCTTTCTGTGTCTCACCCTCTTGCTTGAGGGTGTCAATGATGGCCTTCTGGACAGCAGTCAGGTCGGCAGTCTTACCCATGATTGCGGTTTTGAGTAATGAAACAGGCTGGGAGTTTTTAAAAGCCTCAAGAATCTTTTGCAGGTGTTTAAAGTTAATTAGTTGATTCAGATGATTAGGTTAATAGCTCGTTTAGAGACCCTTTTCATGATATGCTAATTCTTTGAGATAGGAATTTTGGGTTCATGAGCTGTATGCTAAAATCATCAGTATTAAAACAATAAATGACCTGAAATATTTCAGTTGGTGTGCAATGAATCTAAAATATATGAAAGTTTAATTTTTATCATTACATTATGGAAAATAATTAACTTTATCACAATATGCTAATTTCTTGAGAAGGACCTGTATAGTCGCCCGCTAGCAGAACTTTTGGCAGTTTGTTATAAATAGTCCTATGTATCATATGGAAGCTGACCAGCTAATTAAACATGAACAAAATTTTTTTTTTCTACAAAATTTCTGAACGAGATCAGGCATCACCAATCAGCCTTAACCACAAACACCTGTCATTACTATAAAAACAATCATAGCCTTGTTAGCAAAGGACGTCTGTCAGAATACACATTAAAAATGGACACTTGTAAAACCATTTGGACAGACAGTATTCCAGAATGATTTTGACAATTAACTTGAGCAATGGTGTCTGCAGTGTGAACAAACCTCAAGTGTCCCTAGGTAAATACATTCATTAGTTACATTCATTATACTGTAGGTAAGTACCATATATGCATTTGTCAAAGATGATAAAACAAATTACTATTAGGGTTCCATACACATCTTTATCAACATATTTCCTTAACAACACATTGGTACAACTCACAGTTGGGATATTGTTGACATTGTACACAATAGTGCACTATGAATTGAGAAATCCTGGTGTTTACTGTACCGATTAACACAATGTAAAATTCAATAAGGAGTGATCACTTCAGTTACATGACAAAGCCAAAAGGCGTGAAGGAGAATGACAAGTGGCTGGTGCCTTTTGTAGGGCAAATCTTAAACAATAAATGTATTTCTTTGATGCCAAGAATGTATTTACAGTGTTTGTGCAGTTCAATGTATACTTTCAGAATTTGTCATATGTCATTTAGCTCCTTTGGCCTGATTTCTCTCTTGCAGGCCGTAAGTGCTCCAAACTGTATGCTGAAGGTTTGAGTGAAGGAAATGGGATTTCATATAAGCAAGGATTTAAGATTACTACAGAGAAAACACAGGGCTGAATTCAGTCAAACCTGAATAAATAATTTTACAGCACAAGTGCCTCTTTTATTGATGTCTAAATTAGATAGACATAAAAGGAATTACGTATTAGGCTGAATGGATGGGAAATGCATGGGAGATATTGTTAGACAAGCGCCTAAAACAGGATAATTTCTCTACAAGTGCCATAATAACCATCTGATAGTAGGGTAAACATTCATAGAACCAATTTTCTGGCCAACTAATGGTTGCTTGACCTAGTAACCAAGATGTTTTTTTTTGCAAATATACCAACAAAATGTTTGTTCCCTGCCAAATAACACCGTACTTCACTGCAACAGACATACTGCACAAACAGGAGCCTCCGTTTAGAACAACAGACATACTGCACAAACAGGAGCCTCCGTTTAGAACATAATCCTGGACTATAAAAGGAGAGTGCTTCAGAGGGATTTGATACAGTATACAGCCTGACTTTTTTAAACGTAGTATCTGTATTTATACTGTGTCAGTTTGAATTCACACCTTAAATACCTAATGTTTCACATTCCCATAAGAATACTGATGCCGAGCTACAGTAACTGATTTATTCCTGCAATGTAATTCAACAACAACCATTTTGAGAGCATCTACTGTAGATGATGCATACTGCATCTAGGACTCAGAGTAAATTGAATACAAACAGATACAACAACAGATTTACTGTCATCCTCTTAATGACCATTTCTCTAGAAATATATTGCACTTTGAATCCATACTAACATATTTTATTCAAAAGTCATTAACACTGTAATGTTATAATGCACTAAATGGTGAGATCATCATCTCGCTCTACTGCCAGGAAAATGAAAACGGAAATAAGGTCTTGCCATTGTACTGCAGTTGGGAGATGATACTGAGTACTGTTGTGAGATGTCTAAGACCAACAACTGTAGATTAGTTTCCTTTCCTGATCTTCTATCCAACTGCAGGTCCGCTGAGGCAAGTCAAGTTGTGGCTTATTTCAACCAGCTCTCAATAAGAACAGGAATTAGCAATTAAAAGGAAAAGATACCAGTACATGGTAAGGACACTAATGTTGGCAACTGGGACATTTGCTAGAAAAAACTCTCACAAGCAGAAGGTTGTGGAAGACCAGAGTGTAAGCTGTTCGGTTACTTAGATCTTGAGGTCTTGATCACCTAGAGAAGAGAATAAGTTGTCCACTCTCTGATCTGAGACCTCCTCCAGTGTAGATGGGTTCCACTTTGGGCTCTGGTCCTTGTCAACCAAAACTAGGTACACAGAACAAACTATCATTGTACACAACCAGAAACTCTTTACAAAAAATGAACAGCAATCCAAGAGGGATGTGACAAAATATGGCTTCATGCAAGTGGTATTCAAAATGACTTTACAGGGAACCCATTTTTATCCTTTAGTCTTTCTTCCGACCCCAACCGTAACTGAATCATGCACAAGTTCTCTTTGTGCATGTTTCATTGATATCATCCAACTGACTAAATCAACTGTTGACTACATTTGTTTTTAACTGCAAATGTTAAATATGCAAAGTAATCTCATTAAGCAGACTATCAATTGTAGCTTAATATGACTTTTTAAAAGTTCATTTTTAAATAAAAATATATAATTTTGATGATTGCAATGATCTTTCTCAAAGAGATGATGACAAATACGTATAATAATAAATACTTCAATTCTTCAGTATAAAAAATGAATTGCAATTCCCCTGTACCCTGACATTGAGTATACTTGCATTAAGCTTGAAAGGAATGTATTGCTAGACACGTTTTGTCATCAAATAACTTACCTGCCCTGACACCCTCATAGAAATCACTGCCCTCCTGTTAAAAAACAACAACAGATAATCAGAAAATACAATACACATACCTTCTTTAAACTAATAAAGGCAAAGGCTACATAGCTGTTACGGTTGCTCCGATTCTGATTGCAGTAAGTTAACAAATTTCCTAAGAAGGTTTAGTAAACGGGACAGGAAAAAGGAGGTAGAATCTGTTGGCACCTACCATCATGCAGGCTTGACTGAGTCTGTACTCCATCACCAGAACCTCCTGCAAAGTCATATTGCTTCCTAAATGAAGCTGCTTCAAGGTTATCTTCAATGAAGTGGGAGACATCTTGGTGAGTGTCTGAGTTTCAAAAATACAAAGAAACCTCTGTAACTTTGTTCTCAGCCAGCAGAACTGGCAGTGTTTAATCCACCGGCAATTCTACAAGGCAATATAGTAGTAATTAACTATTATTGACATCTGGCCTATTTTCACATAAAAGAGCTAAACAAAGCCTGAATGAAACATTGATTTTCTCTTATTGAAAAAATATAGACAGCATATTCAGCCAGGTCCATAAATATTTTGACAGTGAAAACTGTCAAAAGTTTAGCTCTGTATGCCACTATACTGAATTTGAAAGGAAACAATCAAGACATGATGTCTTTAAAGTCTGTTTTCCCTGTATAATTAAAGGTTAAAATTAATAACAAAAGTATTTTGTCAAAACTATTGTACTGTATGAACTGTGTAGGAATTACAACCACTAAAACATTGCACCCAAATCTTAGGGTCTCAAAAGTAATTGGACAAACTAATATAATCAACAGTTGTGAATTTTAATACTCGGTTGCAAATCCTTTGCAGTCTGGAACCCACAGACATCAGTAGATGCTAAGTTTCTTCCCTGGTGATGCTCTGCCAGGCCTTTACCGCAGATGTCTTCAGTTCCTGGTTGTTCTTGGAGCGTTTTGCCTTCAGCAAGTGAAATGCATGCTCAATTGGATTCAGGTCAGGTGACTGACTTGGCCATTGCAGAACATTCCACTTCTTTGCCTGTTGTGTTTGCAGTATGCTTTGGTGTCATTGTCCATTTGCAGTGTGAAACGCTGTCTGAGTTTTGCAGCATTTGGCTTAATATGAGCCGATAATATAGCTCTTAATATAGTTCTTTCTTTTTAAGAATGTACCAACATTTTTATTTGTCCAGACCTAATATTTTAGGATTGTTTTGACTTTTCAACCAAATAATGGGTTTCTTCAAAGGCAGTAACAGTGTGGTTGACAGCAACATATTCCAAATCCAAATGCCACACTTGAAATCATATCTAGATCTTTTAGCTGCTTACTTGTAAATGAACTAATGAGGGCATGACAGACAACTGGCCATGGAACAGCTGAGCAGCCAATTGTTTAACTTCAACTCCAATATGCAGTGGTAGACAGAAGAAATAATGCTAACTTAGTCAATGTCCAAATAATCATGGACCTGACTGTAGATGTATCTTTCCGCCAGCTGTGACAAAGCCTGGTCCCATAGGTGGATAGTCTTCCTAATCATCCGTCTATTTATTTAAACGTTAAATATTTTACATAATCAGTCTTCCCCTGACCTAACACACCAGCTGGATACAGGCTTGTTTACAATCCAGCACATCTCATTTCATTAGCAGCACCATCTGTGATGCAGCAACATTGTATAGATAGGCTAAGCATTGTGGTGAGGTGATGATGTTCTCCACAATGAATCTCTCACAGAGTATTTAGGTTTACGTTTTGTTTTATTTCACTGTTGGTATAATGGGAAAAGTGGATGGGGGGGTCAACGGGCAATCAGCTAGTGTTCTACAGTTTGCACTTTAGACCCTTAAATCACCCTAGGCCATGGCTTTTGGCACCTGATGAGGTTCTTATCATTCAAGGTTATGTTGTGCCATAACAAATGTTTGCTCAACAAAGGACTTTGGATGGGGGGGGTGAATTCTGACTGCCAACGTGACATTCCATTTTACGCTGAATTCCTTTTAACAGGTGCTCCTTCATCCAGAGCAACTTACGGTATGAAGTATATACATTCCCTTATTTTTGTTATTATCTGTATTTCTTGGGAGACAGTGACAACACATTGATAACACAAGGAGCTACAGAAACCACAATTCCCCTCTTAAACAACGCTCCAAGCTCCCTGTGTGAGGGATTCAGCAAGTGGTTCCTCTTAACTAGCTTAAAGCACTGACCTACCTCAACATGATTCTGAGAAAATGAAGAGCCCTCTGTCTTCAGATTGTTCACAATCCCCTCCACACTGTTGGACTGGAATAGCCTGTGGGGCGCAGGAATACTGGGGTGACACATCAAGTACATGCGACTGAATAGACACATGAAAACTCAGATTGACAGATGCCCAATGTACACAAGCAAGCACGAACACAAACACACACGACACAGCATTTAGTCACTCACTTATAATTGTAAGTGGCTGCGGGTGGAATTCAAATCTCTAGGCCTCCATAAATCCCAACAGCCCTTCTCCCAACTTCCCTCCATTATCTGAGCTAATCACCCTTCTGCCAGCTGTCAGCAGCAGAATGTGTTTTGAGTTCATCCTTTTATTATCTTATCATTATGCTGTATGCAAACATTTCAAAGTGTACTCAATGAAATATGTATTTACATTAAAATAACCTAGGCAGTCTTATACAATATTTATTATACATACGAAACATTTTGCTAATATATATTTTTTACATAATTTGGCCCTTGAAATGATCAGTTTTATAATGTGGGCATTACAAGCCTAGTATGAAGAGATTTACTGTATAAACAGTCCTGATGGGCTGATAGTATGCCCACTATATTACACTTAAATAGTCAATGGTCTATTATAACCAGATTCCATTTCTGACACCATAAATATGATCATTGTCTGAGTACTATTTTGAACTAATAGTCAGTATTTTGGAATTTAAACGTTCTTCAAACACACTTGGGGCCCTATCTTGCACCCAGCGCAATTTACTTTTTACACCAACGCATGTATCATTCCTATTTTGCACCTGACGCACAGAGGACTTTTCCCTTTACAGACGCGCGTCGGTAAATTAGGGAGTGAGCTTGCGCTCCCAGGGGCGGTTCAGCGAAAAGAGACGTGTTCCGGCGCAAACATTCTCTGGTGCCATTTTGCAGTTCCCGAAAACAATTCTGCCACAGACCAGGAAAAACCTGGTTAAAAGTCAGTGGCGTGTTTTTCATATGCTATTTTAAGGGCACATGCTTGGCCATAATGTAGCGTGTGCACAATGCGCATACACTTTGCTTCTCTCAACTACACAGATGCAGCAGTTCCCATTATTGCAACCCATACATAATTACAAGGAAAAATATTACCACGAGGGAAATCATTGTGGTGTCCGAAGATGTGAAAAATAGGCATACATCTAGTGTACACATTTACCCAAATTATTCAGAATGAAATATTTGCACTGATATACATCAACCGAAAGGGAACCCATTTAATCAACATAAAAGTAACTTGCAATGCTAATAGTAAAGGGCCCTTGATGTCACTGGATCAATGTTACAATCCCCAGCATGCTGTTGGGTTTGATCTCCACTTACACATGTAATGTAGACTTTATTTAAATATAAAATGAATCATCCACAGATAAAATAAATTAGATGGTGTAGGAGTCAGTGATCCAGCAAAAACAAGTGTGGGTAGTCATTAATGACAAAAAGTAAATGAATAGTGACTGGGGCCTTTCTCACTCACCAGAACCCAGTGATTGTTTGTTTGGCTGTAATGCCCTTGTTCAGTGTCCTCTAGGCCCAAAAAGCTGGGAGTCATGGACACATTTGAAACCTCAGAAGAAAGTCATCAGTGCATAGGGAAATGTAATGTTGTGCTATGTGTGGGATAGAATTTAACCTGCCATGCAAGTGTGCTATTTTAGTAAATATGTCTATCGTCTGTAACAGGGTCCTTCTCTCAAAGAGGCAGGTAAGTATGTGTGAGTGAGTGTGCTTGCGTGCGTGCATGTGCGTGTGTGTGCGTGTGTTTGTGTGTGTGTGCATGCAGGTGCAGGAAACATATATCAATGAAAGTTTGAAGCGATGCCACACACTTGTTTTTATACAGTACTGTGCAAAAGTCTTTGGCACATTCTGTAAAATTATTTAAAAAAGACAAAAGTTCCTAAATGTAAAACATACTTTAAAGAGCAGTCAACAGTAAAAAAATAAAAAATAAATCTATATTTTTTGCGACCATCCTTTGACATTAACACTGCAATTATCCTAGGTACACTGACATGCAGTTTTAATAATATTTAATGGCAGATTGTTCCAAGCACCCCAGACAGCCTCAAAGATGTTGAGATCAAAGCTATGTGGAGGCTAAACCATCTGTTGTAGAATGCCTTGTTCTTCTTTTCAAAGACGATTGTCCTTTATGATCTTAGTCATGTGTTTTAGGTATTTGTCCTGCTGCACAATGAAGTTATGACTGATCACGCATCTCCGTGATGGTATTGCATGATGGATCTAGAGTGCCTAAGAGTTTTGCACAGTACTGAAAAAGTCAAAAAATGCTAGTTAACTCGAAAAGCTGATAACACCACTCTGACCCTTCCCTAAGTCACTTACATTTGCATTCAGAACCAAACTTTTGATGAATGTAGGCTGGTAGAGAAAAGTATTCAGAGGCCATACCTATCAATCTCATCTATGTGCTGCTTAAGGATGAATGGCTTCTCAGCATCCAGACTGCTCTGTGGACAGAGAACACAAGGGGACTAGTCAAACACAAATGTGCTTACTCTTGATCTCAGGTTTGTATCCTCTTACGTATGTGCACTACCGGTCAAACATTTTTGAACGCCCAGGGATTTTCATGCTTTTGATAGAAATTCACCAAGGTGGTACATTTATTCAAATATGCAAGACCTTGGCAATTTTGCAAATGTCTATCACAGTTGGAAATTACGGAATTATAATTAATTATTCAGGTAGAATGACAAAGCCGTCGTTTCAGCAGCCATTAATTTGCTAATGATGAAACATTTAGCTCATCCATGAATAAATCTTTTGACTTTAATTTCTGACCAATGTAATGCCACGCCTATCCCTGAACACATTAAACCAAAGCACAGACTAACATAATAATACACCCAATGTTTTGTCAATGATAACTGATAACAGATATTGAGGATATAACTGTACATAAGACTCACTTAACCACTCATCCCAATCCAGCCTCGGTTTGAGATTTAGAAATCACTGTCTAATGAAGGGCTTGTTTGAGGTTTTTCGGTTGCATTTACCTTTTTCTCTTTTATAGTGCACTTTAGCATCCCATGTCAAAAGGAGTGCACTGTTAAGGAAAAATTATGCCATTTCAGACACATCTGTAGTACTCTTCATTTGAGGCCCCCAGTATCAACTTCATAAATTAGCCATAAATCCACCTGGTGAAGTTATCTGGCGCACCAATAAATCTAGGCAGGGTAGTTTTTTAAATGTATTTAAATTTAGTCCTTATTTAACCAGGTAGACACTTTGAGAACAGTTCCTAATTTGAAACGGCGACCTGGGTTCTTCTAACCTATTGGTCAAACAGCCGCTACTGATAAATAACCAGATAGTCAAAGTCAGACACACACACCTAGATAAGAACATAACAACCAATCAAATGTGTAACGGACAGGACATACGAGGCTGACCATAGACATGAAACCAGAAGTAACAAAATCAACCAAGTTTTTTACCTGTTTCTGATAGGAGTCCAACACTCTTGAGATCTCTTCAATTGAGAGCACTTTCAGGCTCACCAGCTCCGTTTCAAGGGCTGCAATCTGGGGAAGACAAAGAAAAGAAAGTCACTCATCTGAAGGAGATAGAGGGAGGACAGCGACCTATCTGAAGGGAATGGATAGAGGAAAGTGACCCATTTGGAGGAGATAGAGGGAGGAAAGTGACCCATCTGGAGGAGATAGAGGGAGGAAAGTGACCCATCTGGAGGAGATAGAGGGAGGAAAGTGACCCATCTGGAGGAGATAGAGGGAGGAAAGCACCTCAGGTCAAGAGTATTTTCTAAGTTGAGGCTTGCTGTTCTCTTTTAAATTACCCAACTATTTCATCATTCTGTTCTCTGAATTATACAGCCATTTTGTCTAATTACACTGCTACATTGGACTGTATTTTTGCTGCATTGCACAAATATGTCTGCTGAAAAACTACCAAAATGCAACAGCGGCAACTACTGTGGGCAGACTATAACCAAGACACCATTTAAGCTATTCAAAACAACGGATTGAAACACCAAAACAATAGTAACTAAAACTGGTGCCGAGATTAAAATACAGTAAATGATGTCGGTAGCCGACTCAGAAAACGCGATAAAGCGAAATCCCACTTGTATGTTCTTGTTGATTGAATTCTACACAGTTCACTCTACTGTTCAAGTGGCAAAACATGCACTGAATAGTGGAGTGAATCAGTGTGCCATCTAAATTGCAGGAGGAGTTTCTTGGCACCTGCAGATGATGGCCATGGATCCACTGACTCAGCACTCGGCTCCCCACTAGAGCTCTGTCCTCCCGCCCTCCTACCAGCACTGCCCTTGGCGACGCAGTACCTTTTGGGATTCCACAAAGTGTGTGGCTACTCCGGCTCTCTGGACGTCGCGTCCCTTGAGGCGGAAACCAGTCAGAGCCAGGAAGAGACCAAGCTGGCCCTGTAGCCTGGGCAGGAAGTAGCCTCCACCCACATCAGGGAACAGTCCTGCCAGATCAAGAAAGATCATGTCAACATGCTATAAATCACATTTCAGTACAATAAAAAAGTTAAACATACAGAACCCTGTAGAATATTTGAACACATTGATAAAGATAAGTAAAAAATGTATGATTAAAAAAAAAGGTGTGGAAAGTGACCTGATTGGAAGAAGACCCAAGTGTATTTTGCACCAAAACACAGTGAGGAGAATAGCTGGAAAAACTAATTATTCAATGTTGAAAAATTGGAGAAGTTGATTGAACCTCACAAAGTCTCCGAAACTAAAATTAGATGCCAGCTCAATTCCAAAAAGTTATCTGGATGTCTTGTCAGAAGAAAAACATAAATGTTTGACACTGACGTGTCATAACCATCACTGTAACTTTGATTGAAACTTGGTTCTGTGTTGGTTTCTGCCCGTTTTTCTGCCATTGTAGATTGAATGAAAAAAATAACCAGTTCTGCAGTGCACATTTTTGGCTCTTCATTTCATGGTAAGCTCCAACTGCTAAAATGGTGTGTGTAATGTTATCTTGTGTGCAAAAGCATAGCTGTGACCACTGACCACTTCAGAACAATCACATTTAAATAATATTGGTTTCATATCAGTGAATAAACTGAAAACGGTAATATGGATGTATTGGTAAACTTCTAATATTGGGAAAATAAAGATATTCCTCAATGCAGTTTGGTGCTGAATATGTGATGTCTTGGGTCTTTTTTGCTTCTTAAGGCCTTGAGAAAATGTACTGTATTACAAAGGATACATGACATAATGGACTCTGTCCTGTAACAGGAGATTTTAAAGCAAAATAAGGCTCTGCCCTGAGCCTTGCAATGCAGGCTAAAACCAAGCTTGAATTTAAAAGCTACATGGTTATCAGTCTTGCAAGAGTTGCAGAAGCTAAAATTAGTTGATTAACTTTTCATCAACATAAATATCCAAAGCACACAAAATAATATTTTAGTACACAAAATATAGAAAATATATATATATATATATCCAACACCAAACAAGTAGAAATGACCATCGATTTTATCTGTCAGTGGTGGAACTGGGTTCTTGCCTTTAATCTAGAGAGAACAGCCTATCCTATTTATGGGATTAAATAGGAAAAAAAAGAGCTGACTCTGAAGGCAGTATCAACAACATTCTAAAATGAGCTACTTAAATAACATACCCTTGAATTCAAGCTGACAACAGTTTGCCCCTAGAAGATTACCAAGACACATAAATAGGCCCTTCATCAACACTAGACCCTGTGGGAAACGAACCCAAACACCTGACATTACAAGCTCAATGCTCTTACCAGGTGAGCTACACGGGACCTAAAATTATGTAATGAGCTGCCAAAATGTTTGTCCAGTTACTCCATGGCATGACAACAAGGGTGGGAGGAGAGAGAGAGCAGGCTCAGAGATTAGAATCTGACCTGATTCTAGTCTGAAAATATAGTAACATCATAAATATCAGATTATGAGTCCTGTTGGAGCCTGGAGCATTGAGGGTTAAATACCAACACAATCTCTTAATCCTATGTGGAAAGGGTTAGGGGCTGAGGGTGGAAGATGGGGGAGGGACATCCAAGCAAAATCCCAGAAGAGCTTTACAGTATAGAGAGAGCTCCGGTATAGAGAGAACAGCTCCGGTATAGAGACAGCAGCTCCGGTATAGAGACAGCAGCTCCGGTATAGAGACAGCTCCAAGATAGGGACAGCTCCAAGATAGGGACAGCTCCAAGATAGGGACAGCTCCAAGATAGGGACAGCTCCAAGATAGGGACAGCTCCAAGATAGGGACAGCTCCAAGATAGGGACAGCTCCAAGATAGGAACAGCTCCAGTAAAGAGACAGCTCCAGTGTAGAAGCAGCTCAAGCGTAGAGACAGCTCCAGCGTAGAGACAGCTCCAGTGTAGAGACAGCTCCAGCGTAGAGGCAGCTCCAGCGTAGAGGCAGCTCCAGCGTAGAGGCAGCTCCAGCGTAGAGGCAGCTCCA